>JACXSJ010001660.1:0-66654 GCA_014851325.1 Pentalonia nigronervosa | reverse complement strand
ATGTAACACTCCACTATTGATCAAATTATAATTTGCTATATTCAATGAAATTTTCAAAATCTTTAGATAAATTTTAAGCTATTCATAGGCATTTGAAATTATTAAATTATTTTATTTTAAAGTGTTAATAAAAATGTTTAGGCTGGGTGAATAAGCTTGAAAATCTAATACAAGATAGTTGTTCTAAAAGTAATTCAAAAATATTTAAAAATACGTATGCACAATTTTTTTTTATAGACATTTGGATTTGAAGTTTAATGTTTAACGAAATTAAATAGTTAAACATTTGTTACTTTATATTTTAATTAAAAATATTATTTGTAGGTGCTTGAAACTTTTATATAATTATATTATTATATTGTACTATACACAACGACATTTTCAAAAATATAAATATACAATTTTAATAGTTAATAATATAATAAATGTTATAATTTCGGACAAAAATCAATTCAACCTATCGTTTCACTATAATAGCAATTTAAATATATCATAGAATATACTTATGTAGTAATATAGGCTGGTGGACCATATCCGATCAAATTTGTTTTTTGTACTGATGCAATGATTTATCATTGAATTAAAATTTAACATATTCATTGCGGTCATTACGCAGTTACTTAATGACGATGTACACTCGGCACATTAAAAAGTAGAGCAGACCTTCTTGTCCACTTTTGTTATATTTTATTGAACCATAAATTAAATTAACACCTATATATTATTATGGGTATATTATAATAAAAAATCTTTTAGTGGCTAATCAACTTACTTAATGATTTCCTATATTATGATACCTATTTATTTTCCTCCGGTTGAGTATAGTGTAGTACTGTAATCGTACCGTAAATCGTGTAAGTTTGAACATGTATACACTTTTTAACCGGAAACAATTACATTGAAACAGTTTTCAAACCAGGTTATCAAAAACTGGAAACTCCTTGAAATATTAAAATTGTTGTTGGATACCGAAATCCGAAATATTTAAACCCGTTTTGACTCAATCAATGTGAAATACCTAAACGTTATTACGTATTCGTTACGACATTATTATGTGAACATTCTACCACTTCTTAAAACAAATTTAAATAATGCAATAATGCAAAGCTTGTAAAGAGTAAAGAGTGTATAGTAATTAATAGGCCCTCGCAGTAAATTATGATTTATGATTATATGTCACTGCACTTCAATACTATATTATAATGTACTTATCGTACCTAATATCTATAGCCTCTATATAGGTACAGTATATACAATATATATAAATGTTTTTTTTTGTATTAAAGCCATAAAAACAAAGATTATTGGCCTTTTGAAATTTAAATAGTATTTATACACGGAAAAGGTATATAATATAATATTTTATATGATATGAATAACATAAGAAAGAAGAGAGTGAGAACAAATTGGTACATGAAAGTGTAAGTGTAAGATTATTATTTATTATATATTAATCAGAGAATATCATTGTGATATAACATTATAAATTAAATTATATTACTTGATGATAATCGTTGTCAATGTCCATATGGCTGTTTTCGGTGTCCGGTGACTTATTGGATTTACACGGTGAGCATTATAAATGTCAAATAATATTAGCAGTGCAGTTTAGGTTTTTTATTTTATTGAAAAAACAAATGCCTCGGCGACTGGGGCCATTGACTACAGAAAAGAAAATACATAATTTTTACATTAAAAAGAGGTTTATTACAATGAATATAAACTTATAAGTTATAACTAGAGTAATACAAATAAGGGTTGCATATATAGTTAACTTCTGTTAACTATTTTTCCCACATAGTGGAAGAGTACATTATACATTTATAATACATATTATTAGAAAACATTTTTTATTTTTAAATTACATTTTTTTGTGAAGTTCGGTATCCCTGATGAATTTGAGAAGATTAATTGTATCGATGTTAAGGTTTTCAGTAAGATAGTGAGTTACATTATATTTTTGGCGTTGTAGTTCGTACTTTCTGCAATCAGTGAGGATGTATTTAACTGTCATGGGGTGGTTGCAGGTAGGACATATGGGTGGGTTTTCTTTCTTCATTAGGAAAGCATGAGTTAGTCTGGTAACCAATTCTGAGCCTATTGATGGCTACTTCTTCTTTCCTGATAAGTGCGTTATTAAGCCAAGAGAAAATATGATTTTTAATTTCATTTAATTTAGTGTTGGATATTTTCTATTCATTTACCAGATATTGAGAATTGTTTTTTTGATTATTTGTTGAATGTCTGTTATTGTATATAAACTTGACATGGGGTTGCTTTAGGTGACGCAATGGCCTATCTTGCGAGTTTATCAGCTCTTTCATTTCCACAGTCTAGATTTATAATAATATTAAAACAGAAGAACATAATATTATTATAATGTGCAATTGGAATATTGATCTCGGTGGTGGCGGCGGCAGCAGTTGTGAGTTTGTGATGTGCAGTGTGTAATTATAAACCATATAATAATAATAATATTATATGGAATATGGATATTATCATAATATAACGGTGCACCGAAAACACCGTGTATCAGCTATAATTTACCTCAAAGAAATCATGTGCCATCAATATTATTATTAATAGGACATCATCCGGTATATTTAGACCTGCACAGCGTATACTGTAATGTGGTAATCAATTAGTATTGTTCTATTCGCAGCCGGCATCACTAAACCATAAATATTTTACCTATAGCAATAAATAATAACTAATAATTATAATAACAGCTATCGGTGGGCTTCGGGTACGCGACACGGGCGAAAATATTATTAGCGACTAACGCCAAACAACGCGGATCACAGGCCAAAGTTGCAGCTTGCGTCTATAATAGTATCCTCCTCGCACGACGTTTCAACACAATGTCGTTGAACCTTGAAATATAGAATGATTGGTTCGATACATCATCATAACATTATATTATACAAACACTGAAAAACACACATGGCACATATTATTATATAATAATATAATATTAAACAGCTATTCGTTTATAGAGTACACGCGTACTCTCTTTTGATATTGTTTATATCAGTGTTCCCAGCCTGATGGCACCTAACCTAACTCTGGGGGGGGGGAGCGTATACACATTGCTGGGGAAGCACAAGCAGTCTCACCATTAAGTTAAATTTGTGTTTATTAAATTATTTTTATTTTACAATAGTTTTTATGTCTTACACTAACTCTAACTATACAATATTTTATTGTATAGTTTATTTGTAAGGTATACCAAAAAAAGATTAACAATTTTTTTAATTTATATCATAATTGTATGTTATTTGAAAATCTACAAAGGGGATGTAGAATAGAAGAAGTTGGAAACCACTGGTTTACATTATAAACTTATTGTTACAATATTATTTGAGACATTTTAACAGGCTGTCACTGCTATTCTCAATATCACGGTAACGATAACTGCAGCTCTCTGGTTATATGATATTAATTTTACTTTTTTAGACTACCTCAATTAATTTTGAATTTTTACTCAAAATAAGTAATACTTTAAAATTTGCTTTAAAAATTAAAAACTAAATTCTTAAATTTTAAAATCAATTTTATATTTTTTAAAATTTTAAAAATTAATATAATTAAAATTAATAGTATGATTTCCATGAAAATGTAAGTTGACCCATCCCTAAATAGTTTAAGTAGAGATACAATATTGTAAAAATATATAAGCAGCTCAATTAATGTACTTATCCAAAAATTATAAGCGTATATATTAAAGATAAATACATAATTAATTGCAATAATATACTGAATTGATTCGTTTTAATTTTTATGGCTTGTTGACTGTTATTTTTCGTTCAGCTTTCAACTGATACGGTTTTGTTTCCAACTCGGATAGGACGAGACGAAGAATATTTTTAACGAATAATCCACTCAAAAATTGTTTTTATCAGTATCTTCTGTTTGTTTTATCTAAGAAATACTTGGCAAGTGTACGTCAACATTTTCGTATACGTCTGTATGTATGTTCGTCACAATAATGTTGTAACCTAATTCATTCCCCGTAATAGGGATCTTTTATAATAATATGCGCGTTAATAAAATCCTAAAAAAAAAAATGTAAATAACAAATAAAAATGACGTAGGTTTAAAAGGTGATTTGCTTGAACTTTGTCTGATAAACTAAAAATGATAATGATAATAAGTCATGATTTTTGTTACAGAATTACATAAGATTTTCATTTAAGAAAATAAATTATGCACAATTATTCAGTAATTTAAGTTGAAATTGAATCATTTTATTTGATTTAGCTCTGTGTGATTAATGTTATTTAACAAATTGTTTTATCTTAATACCTACTGGATGAGTAAACTTATATAATTCTCATTTCTCTCCAACTCGAGGATTACATTATTATACATTGTGTAAACTGTTAAGTAATTTCGTACTATACAGTGCGGTAGATAGTACTGTACTATATTAAAATATTGATTATTCAGCATTTTTAGTAATTTTCTAATTAAGATATAAATAATCATATGTTCTTAACGTCATAATATATATAATATTATACATCCTTCAAGGACATATCGTTCAAATAGATGTATTTAAAAATCAATTAAATTACTATATAGTACATTTGCATTCCAACAGCAACAATATATTATGTTTTGATTTCCTCAGATTAATAATTTTGCAATTATTAATGACTAATATATACATAAACGAGTAGGTATTTTAAACTTATATTTAAATGTATTTTAACGGGATCAATAGAGAACTAATTGAATTGAAAATATTTTAAAAAAATGTATAAATGTTTCTAATGTGGGTCACCAAAATTACGTAGTTGGATCTGGATTCTAAATACACATTTTATTTTCAGATAACGAATATGAAACATTATAAATAATTGGAATATTTTCGTATAGATAAGATAAGGAATTTGATTGCGTGTATAAATAACAATTAAAGTCAACACAAATGTAATTAAGGTCCAATCGGAACCGTGATCTGGACATATTTCTTGTAAATTAATTTATTGTGCACGGCGTTTTAAGCCCAGCGAAATTAAATCATGTGTAATTATAATAATATTATTGTTATAAATTTAATATGATGTTTGTGTGTGTGTATGTATTTCTCACAAATACACAGTTGCACCGCGTTTTATATGTATGTACTGTTTGTATAAACAATATTATACTATCTATATATGTCTTTTTTTTATCTGTCCACACAATAGTCAATAACCACTGGAGAAACCGTGGCGTCGTGAAATTTGGCACACGAGTACGCGCGGGTTACCTTATATTCACTACCTAAAAAAAATAAAAAATTCCACCTCATCGGACAACTTTTACTCGCAATTTGCCCAGAGGTGAAAAAAATGTAGGTACGTTAATTTGATATAATATTATCATATATATGTGACACCCACACACGTGTATGTATAATAATAATAATAATAATAATATACAGATATCATTTTAATGCTTTCGTGTGGGGATCAGAGTTCCTAAACTCACCGGGTCGGCCGCATTTGGAATATTGTACACACAAATGGGTGAATCATTGTAAGTTGTAATTGTTTAGTATGTGCATAATAATCAGTGGCGTTATTTGAGGGTGGCAAGGTGGGCATTTGCCCCTGTCTGATTGTCAAATCAGTTTAATTGGTTGGGCTGGTTGTTGGTGAAATAAAATGATTATAATTTTTATAATTTTGAGGAAATATAATATTGTGTAAGCACTAGAACACTTTTAACACGATAATAATTAATAATTATAGTTTTTTACCTCAAATATATAGACGCGGATACTATGATCTAAAAATTCTAAAAACAAAATGATCACCCTTAAATTTATCCATGATTTCGAGAAAAACTTCTATAACAGAAGATACCCTTTTAAAAATTTTCGATTTTTCAATAAGGTTTAGCAGTCGTGTTTCATGTTGTCATTCACAAAGTTCAACACTTATAGAAAAATATAAAATTACGTCACTGAGGTAGTGACCATAATTATTTAGCTCCTCCGCGTCTCTTTTGCTACTTGTTAAATGAGATTATTTTTGCCTCATACGCGAATAAAGTTATGTAAGATGGGAATTATATCGAGATAAAAATATGAGTGGAAGTAAACTTGGGAGCAATGAGTTCTGTTTTTTTTTTTTTTTTTTATAGGTCGGTTAAAACTTTTGCCCCCTCTTATTAAAAATTGAAATTACGCCACTGATAATATTATTGTTGTATAAACATATTATTATTATTATAATATTTCAGTCTACAACGGGTTTACTTATTTAATTGTATAAGGAAAATCCTGAAATTCGATAATTTGATTGAAAACATTAATCGTCCTGATATACTATTCAGTGGCATGAAATAATTTTGTAAAATAGACTTCTTCTAAACTTAGTTTCAGTTAAACTCGTTCTAACTTTAGACGATGACGTACGATAAAATAGTATGCTCGATTCCCCATCGATGTGGGTAGCAATCGATTGAACATTTCACACGATGACATGATGCCAATTGTTTACAGTATTATAATAATATAAATTCGAGTGAATGATGACAAAATATAATGACCGACAACTACTGATTAGATATAAGCAACCAAAAACGAGTACAATGTACTATAAATTGGGATTGGAGATAACGCATGGATTTTGTTACGGGAGATTTTGACGCCGGTTATTATTTTGACGTTGATCGATATTTGTCTCCGGTTATGAATGTATTATTGTATGACCCGGATCAAATGACGTTTCTCCATATTATTATTATTATCATCATGCAGTATAAAAAAGGCGCAAATACTAAATGCATAATTTTGTACAGTTATTACTATAATATAGTTTGCAGTGTTTGCAATTATTAATATAAATCTACACACACTAACCTAATAATAACAGCTCATAATAAAAATGTCATTCGTCGTCGCTACAATATAATACTTCTATAATATGTTACACTCAATACCAATTAATTTCAACTACACGTGCGACATGCGTATAATGAAACACGGGCGCACGATCGCATTACGCAGTCGACCGTCGTAAGATGTAAAGCGTAAGGACATCATATTATAATGCCCTATCGTTATGATATTAATACGGTCATTGTCGTGAAAATAAGGTCCTTAAATGATTTGGTCCCAAAAGGTTTTAAGAGCCAAAGGACAGTAAATTGTATATTATGTCATCGCTAGTCATCATTTGTCTGTTTACCCGGGCCACATCATTTGCGCATCAACATAATATCAAACAATTATTGAATACAAATGTTGATAAGTTTATAAGTTGTATTACAATACGTCATCACATATTAAAATAACTTTTAATGTCAATTTTAGGTAACATTGCATTTATTATATTATTTAATTGTTTTAATAGTATATATTTATATTATAAATTATTATTGTTATTAACTTTTGAGTCAATACCGACTAGAACGGTGTGAACAGGTTAGTGGAATTAATAAGCAATAGCATAAAGTTAATCTAAATCTTTCGAAAACGTCATTGTGAAAACGTCATAATATTCGTAAAATGTTCGAATCCCCACGAATAATATTTTTAAATTGCAACAAAATAACTAACTTCTTTGTTTAAATATCTAATTTTATCAATATTTGAACTTTAGATGCTCTTAAATTAAAAAGGTCAGCAAGTGGGTATCGCCCTGTTGCACTTTAGGAGTCAAGTGGGTTACTGTAATGTATGTGTTAAATTTGAAATCAGTGATCTAAAATAATTGTATACGAAAAATGATTCTGGGCGATGATGGTCCGTCAGTCTACATAACTAAGTGTATTTTAAATTTTTTAGATATTATTGATATTAAAATAATTTATTTACTATTGATAATACAGTAGGTTGAATTAATTTTTGCAAAAAACAATGTATTTGAATGTTTAACTGAGTGTATAAAATATAATAATATACTTTAAAAGTTTCAAGCACCCGCTAAAAATATTTTTAAATTACAACGAAATAACTAACATTGTTATTCTTTATTTGAACATGTAATTTAGTACAAATTTTAGCTTAAAAAGTCTATAAAAATCAACCATGTAAATATATTTTAGATTTATGGGTTACAACATGTACTAAAGAATCGGAAATCAAATAGAATTGAATAAACAGCGTTCCAACTGAACATGAATTTACATTAACCTGAGAAGGATTTTCCCCACCTCCACACCAATTTAATTACTTCCACCATATTTTAAATTAAATAATTCCTAATATATATTACTTTTAACTAAATGTTAATTTTACACTTTTCATAATTTCAAACTTTCATTTTTTTCCTAGTTGTGTTAAAAAGAAAAACATCATTATAATAGTTCAATTTAAAAACGTATAGGTACATGACAAAATTAATAAATATAATACATTTTTAACACTAAATAAATAGTAGTAACTTCCAAACAGTATGTTAATTATATGTTAACAACAAAAACCTTTATTAAAAATTTATAATTTTATAAATATTTGTTATGATTTATAGCAACGTGTAATTTTTATATTTTTAAACAAATAATTTAATAACTAAATAAAATAATAATAAATAACCAAATAACTTTTTTGGATAATTTTATTCAAAAAAGTCAGATAACTGGTAAGATTATTTTAAAACCAGATTTAAAATTTAATTTGTTATCAAACTATTAACAATTTTGATTTTTGATAAAAAAAAATATTTTTCAATTATGAGTTAGGTAGTGGGTATACCTATTTAAGATTTTATAGAATTGAATGTATACAAAAAAAAAAAATATATTTCGTTGGAATTTAATATTTTAATACTACGTACCCTTGCGTTCTTTTAAGAAAATGTAGTAATTAAAATCAAAAGCTAGTTAGGAGCTGAGTTCTTATACGTCCCCCCAATTCGAGCACTGTTAATAACTATGATAAGTGATAAGGATAATCAATAACTAATAACCGAAGTTGGTATTATTATTTATTTTTAATTTGATTTGCAAAAACCGCACGTCAATTACATATTATATATTATTATAAAAGTGCATAATATCATACACAATCATTTTCAGGGACGCAATATGCACATACACTCTGAGAGGACTATGATTTTTAATTACAATTATATGTCATTATATATTATATAATAATTTATTATATACGTACGCAAATGCATTATTTCACAATCATCGCATTTATGAATAATTCGTATGATAACCGACAACTTACTGTATAGAATGAGTTTACGTAGACCGGTAATCTGTTACGGCGTCGCATAATATATTATTAATATTATTTTATTTACAGGATAGTATATTTTGTAGAAGTCAAATTGGTTTTATTTATTTAATCTGTATGACGTACCATATACGTACACGAGTACGTATTATAGTGTTGTCATAGTTGTAGAATAGATTTAGAATATAAATATAAAGTGGTATATGCTATTGATTACAATTAAGTGTAAAACTACAGTAAATATAAAATAAGTAGTTTTTTTTATAAATTAAACATATAGGGTATAATAGTTCTTTATTTTTAGTTCGATCCGATTTGCCTGATATTGGTGAAATATTTAGGACCGGTTCTAGACAACATTTATTATACATAAGCAAAATCCAAATTGGCGCCCTTTCGTTTTGTATCCCTCTATTTATCCCTTAACCATATCCTCAAACATATTCACGGCCACTTCGGGTTTAAGCCACAGTGTATACTCACTACAAAATAGTTTAATTTCAGTGTATTGTATGTAAACCGTCTCAACCAAGACTGAATTCAGTTAATTACCTGATATCAGCAGCTATTAATTTTAATAATGAAAATATTGAAAAATTAAATAATTAACGTTTTTATTTTTTGCTCATCATTGCTTGGAAGGAGATTTTCAGTTTTTGAACTAGCCTAGGGAGTATATCTCTTAAATATAGCCCTGTTTACATCAAGAAAATGCCGCCTTTTAATAACCCCTATTACATAATGCTGTCCCAATTAGGCTTGTGATGCCTGTGCCTTCCTCTAGCCCTGCGGAGTGAACGTGAAATACACACGCGTCGTTCAAGACGTAAATCGTACCTGTGCTGTGTAGTTAATAATTGTATTATTATAATATAAATCTGTAATAATATGTATTGTCACGTCGCTGAGCTTAAAATGTTGTCTGAAAATAATGCAATTCCTCAAAGTATTAGATTTAAATTATAAATTACTATTTTTAGTTTAAAAATAAAAATTGTTTTCGAAATAGTTCATAAAATTGATTATAACATAATATATTGAATATTCGAATGATTACTAGATGCGATAACAGATATAAATTTGAATGGGCAATAAATTATAGTACCTCATACAAATACAGTAGTTATTATAAAAATTATAATAATTATTTTTGGTTATTACAAGAGGGTGAGCTGTATATTGTAATATACTGTCATTATCTGTATTAACTATTAGGTAGATACGTGCCATGCACCACAATTATTATAAATTATAATACATTAAATAAAAGACAATCAAGCAGTATTTCTGGGAGAATTATTATGGTGTCAATGTTTTTTTTTTAAATATAATAATTAAAATAGGTTAGGTATGCGCTTTTACATTAATATTCAAATAAGATTTATTTTGAGAATTAATTACATGGAAAAACACGATAGTACAAAAAAGTAACATATTTCAGTTTAATAATTCTTGAATAACTAAAAATTAATAATTAAAAAAAAATTATCAATTAGATTATAATGAAGATGTTTATTATTATATACTTCTATAAATGCTTTACCAGGGTTAAAATTTCCTCGTGCATAATCATGTTAAAATAACATTACCTACTAATAATATATTGGAAAATATGATGTAATATTGTAATCCGAACATTACAATATAAACATAATCTTTATAAGCAAAAATGAATAATTTAAAAAAAAAAATTATTAATAATATACAAAAATAAAATAATAAAAACTAATGGGAAATAAAATAATCTCGAAATTAATATACTAAGTTGTAAGCATGCAAATAATATCACGTGTGTAAATTTAAAATGTGTCTTAGTGTTGAAAATTTGATACACAATATACTATACACCTACATATTATATATTATTATCATTTACGTAACTTTAGAGTTTTTATGTAACCTTGACCTAAAAATGTAACACATGATAAATTATACAAACAATAATTAAATTTTGTGTATAATTTTGTATATTATCGACTATTATACAAAAGTTTGTTAACTTTTATATTTTCGTCAAGCATAAATTATTGGTGACGTAAATTTTTGTACGTATAATGCATATTACGCATGAACTATGTTGTGCTATACACAATACACTACTTTTATATTTTTCCGGTTTGCAACAGCAGTAGGTTTAGGGTTACGTGTAGCCGTGTAAGGTATAATATCAAACAGTCACTATCAATGTGTTGTACAACAACTCGTGTGTCCGTGTAAATATTTTAAAGAACCTTTAACGTCAAAAGGGCGTGCCTAAATGTGTATTGTACACCTATAATATAGGTGCATTAATATTATTTAACATTTTTGAAATGCGCGTAAAATACGTGACTGTTTGAAAATAATCCAAAAGATTATCAAGGGTTGACGACAACAAACTACAAAGAGACACTCTACGTGTACATATTTTACATACTAATGGATAAAGACACTGTAATAATAATAATAATAATATCAAGACAACCACACGGACGATTTTTTTTTTCATGTGCTGCTTGATGTATAAATAGTTTGAATTAATGTAAGAATACAAAAGGAATCCTTTTACGGAGGAGACGATACGACACAACCAGCGAGACACGAAAAAGAGATTAAATTTTCAAACCGCGGTGTATGGAATTTTTTTTTTAGCAAAGTGGGCTTAATATATTGTGCTTTATTCGGAATTTTAAACTGTACATACGTGGTCACACGCAGGTATTTTCATCGACGAGAAAAGTTTCATCAAAACACCATCTCGCTGTGTGGTATTAAAATTTAAAAGTGAAAAAACTAGACATCTTATATTCTTATCATCATATCGGTTGATGAATATTACATTTTATTATTATACATTCCGTTCAAATGTGCGACTGTTTACACGTTTTTAAGTTTTTGACCTCTGCGTGTTGCACTCTAGCTGCTGTATACTTCAATTGTATCAATTATAAACGCTACGAAGTATGAATTTATTATCGGTAGCAGAGTTACCGAGTGTAAAACCGTACAAATCGACACGTCGTAATTCAGTGGCGGCGCCGGGGAGGGCCGTTTAACGTTTCTGTCCCGAAACTGGCACGTCCCGCGATAGTTGTTATATTATTATTATTATACACGGTTAGAAAAAGAATTGTTAATTTAAATATGAATGACACTAGTTATTGTAATGTATAATGATAAGAAAAAAAAATAAATATCTTTCGGCAAAAACATGAAAAGACATTTTGTGCACAGTTAGTGTACGGTTTTTTATTCAGCTGAACAACTGTAAATATTAATTAAACATATAATTTTTTTTACTCAGCGCGGGACATTCCTCGCGTGTTTTATATAATCGAGTTATATTTTCATTGCTTGGTATATTGCGGCCGTTTTAACTAGTTAGCATAACATAATATACAAACACCACGTGTTAACCAAATAATATATTTTATTAATCTTATTGATTATTTATTTGATTATCAAATGAGATAATAACGGTGTTTCGCAATAGAAGTTTCGAGCTCGACACTTGTAGGTCGGTAAAAAAAAGTGATGTATTGTTATTAATTCTTGTTGGCCACTGACCACACCTGTGATGTGTAATACGCATCGCGTATAGTCGAGAGCAACGCGTCATTGCGCCGAAATTTAATAAAAATGCATTAAATCGGTTGAAATATGTTATGAACAAAATATGATACGGACTATAATTATTAGACATACAATCTACGATCGGCTCAAGGTTGCTTTATTATCAAAAATTAAACCGGAACCGGGAACACTGTACAATATTATTTCCAATTCGTAAGTAATTTGCACGTAATAATAGTGACGAATAACGATAATAATTACAACAGCATAAAAACAATATTATTGCGTCGACGTATTTGTTTTTAAATGTTTCTAATATCTGTTCGGAAGTAAAGAAGTCTCCTGTTGGAGGAACTTTTGACAAGTTAACTCGTTTTGAAATAATGAACGCGTTGAGGCCGAAAAGTCATCCATTAAATATAGGAGCAGCGAATTCAGGATCGTGTTTTCCCAGCGTGATTTTTTTTACGTATCCAATTCGTATTTCACTATAGTTTACACAGTCGTCTACTCTACTCCGTAGTGGGGAAACTTCACGACGGCATAATAATAATATTTTAAACGCTGCAAAACGAACAGAATAATATACAAGGCACACAAACAACTCTGATCAACGCGTTCGGAAACTAAGCATTATTTTGCACGGTATTATCGTTTTATAATATTACGTCGTAGGTGCTTGTTTTCGTTTTCGTATTATTTATTTAAATATCCCTCTTCTTCCGGCCCACCCGTAATACGCGACTGGCGATCGAGAGTCTGGGTTATTCCACGACATTTTCAAAATAATTACAATTAATTATATACACACGAAATACTGAAATAGTCGACGGGTGTCAAAACGCGTCCGCACATTCACTCGTATCATTATTAGAATGAAATATTATTATATTATTAAATACGGAATGGGGGTAATTACAAGATAAGTTGTATTAAAATGCGTATCTACTGTCCAATAATAAACGAATGGTCGGTCGATCGTAGCCATCGAATTTCGAATAACACTGTCCTTGACACCCCCGTCCGTACCCCAAAAACCGAATAGTTAACACTACATTAATATTATTGTATAAATATAGGCACACGTTTAAAATAATAATAATATACATTGTATTATAAACACAACACGTGATCACCGTTGTCGTCGCTGCCGATGCCGTCGCCGCGACCATAATATTATGGTCGGCCTACACGCTTCGCGCGGAAGGTCATGGTTTTTCGTGACGGCAGCGGCGGCCAGCCACGGTCGTTCGACATCGGCGTGCTGGCTGCACTGTCGAACGTGCCGCCGCTGCCGGCAGTGGGCCCGGCTGCCACCTCGTCGAGGTCGTCCACACTCCACCGGCCCGCACACACGCCGAACGGACGCTGCTGTCGCCGCCGTCGCCACCACCGCCACCACCACCACCACTACCACTACCACTACCACTACCACTACCACCACCACCGCCACCACCGACTGCTGCGTCGTAGTGTCGTCCTCGTGACTTTTCCCCCGCGCGCGTTTCTCGTTACGTCTCCACCGGCCGTCACATATCGCCAGTGCTCAGTTGCGGCGCAATTAGTGTGCTCTTGTGACGCGCGAGTTTTGTAGCTTGTTCATGCTCGGCGTGTGTGCTTCTCCGCGATTTAATATTGTTTCAATAATGTGTACATGTATGCAGTTCAACATATTTTAAACACACACACAGCGTATAATATATGTACGACGCGTATATTATAATTATTGCTTTTCCGTGTTTGAACAATTGAAACGATTTTTTTTTTTTTTTTATTCTATAATAGTTTTTCTTTTTTTTCATTGTAAATATTTGTTTGCCCTCCGTGTTTACACTCAACCGGAGTTACGTTATAATACATTAACCGGTTTCACGTTAGAGTTTTTTTCAATACAAGTGCGCGTACTGCGTCCGCCGTTTTTTTTTTTTTTTTAAAAAAAAAGGAAAGAAACGTTTGACTCGACAGTCATGGATTACGGTTTGGAGCCGCTGCAGAGGGCCAGGTCTAACACTTGGCCCTTGCCCAGACCGGACGCCGAAGATGGCGGGCCCCAGATGCCCGAGAGCAGTCCCCCGCAATTGTTGGACATCGTCTCCGACGTGGGCGGCAGCGTGGGAGGAAACGGCAGCAGTGGCGGTACCGTTGGCGGCGTGCCGTCTCCGGGCTCCGGGCTGCACCCTCCGCAACAGCAGCAGGGCGGTGGTATGGTCACCGGGCCGGTCAAGAAGACGTCCAGCCGTAGGAACGCCTGGGGTAACCAATCGTACGCGGACCTCATCACGCAGGCCATCAGTTCGGTGCCGGAACAGCGGCTCACGCTGTCCCAGATCTACGAGTGGATGGTGCAGAACGTGCCGTATTTCAAGGACAAGGGCGACAGCAACAGTTCGGCCGGATGGAAGGTAAGCCAGTAACCCCTTGTCAGTCTGTCGTTGTCGTAGCGTAATTTATAGTTATTGATATTATATTCTTAAAAACGTCTCCTCACACGACTCATCCTTCCCCAACTCCTCCGCCATCAGTGTCCGGGCCTGTCGGCGTAATGTAATTATTCATAATTAATCCTACTAAACGGCCTGGTTTTTCGGGCTTAAACGTTTTGAATATATTCGTTTTGAAGAAATCGGAACGTATAGTGGTAATACTTATTAATAATTCCGAGAATAATCGACTTTGGGTCAGTGTCCTATGCGTATCGAGACAAAAGATCGTCGTGGGGTATTACTTTGGTGCGCTGGGTGGGAGGGGACACTGTAATCGCAGCCCGTGTGTTCCGCCGCACACCTGTATGGCGGCGTGTACACGTGAGACCGTTGCGCGTCGAGTAGTTGCTGAAATCGGATCGGACGGAATACACCGAACGTGTATTATATTAAAATATTATAATGATATATTAGATATTCTAGAGCGTACTACGGTGCACGCGAAGAATTTTATTGTGACCTCCACCGCAGCGTGTGTACCACGGTAGAGGTCACCCGCCGACAAACCGCATTTTGGCGCGCATAATCGATGCTAATTTATGGACCGAACGCTACGGCGGCGCACGTGGTGGTGTCTGTGTGAGAAACGACGGACGGGCGTCGTTGATCGGCGGAAGAGAACCGAAATATGGAAAACCGGAAGATCGCGCGCCTACGAGACACCGCGGGCCCGACGACGTGTGGAACGCGCGACCGCGGTTTTTTGGATGATGATCGGTGGAGGGTTGTGGAGTGGCAGGCTGAAAAACGGTATCATCTTTCCGGTACAAAGAGTACGCGAACACACGCTCTCGTGCAATATCCAACGTACACGCACGAACAGTCTCACACAAACAAACTGATAAGAGGTGAGCACTGGTGTGTAATAACGCACGAGAAAACGAGCGTTGCTAATTATAAATACTGAAACTATACGCAACGTGGTACCACCCACCTGCCCACCTGCCCACCTTGTACACTGACCAGAGAGAGATAATCGTGTCGGCATATTATCCGATAACGCGAACCGTGGTTGTTTCATAGGTGAAAGGGTCATCTCGGATAAGTACGCGATTGGATTTTATTTTTCTTTCCGTTTCTCCGCCCCGATAATCCGTCATCGTCCACGTTATTATTATTTTCCCTGGGTACGTTATTACGTGCATCATCGTGATAGTATGACGACGGCGGTAGTCGGTGCTTGAATTGGAAAAAAAATGTAAGGAAGATGCAAAAATGTAAAAAAAATAATTGAATTCCTGAAGATTTAAATGTTTGATTAATTATGGTATAATTATAAATTAGAACGGGTTTGCTAAAATATTTTTAAAAAATAAGAGGTACTCTGTGTCCACCCGCGTTCCATTCCAATTTATTCAAGCACTGATGATGCGCGTATACGCCTCTCATACGTCTTTTTTTCCAAATAAAATATTATTATTATGCGCACACGACCTCGTTTCCGCAAGCATTTTGTCTTTCCGTTTCGTAGTGGCACGGTGATGTGACCAAGTACACTCAAACGTTGTTGTGTTGTATGTACCTAATAGGTTTCTTGCGTTTCACGAGGAGTACAATAATACTATTTTATTATTACGCTCTTCTCAATAATTATTGATACTACACTAAAATCCTATATTTATCTTAAAAACATGAATGTCAAAAAGGTATTTATGAAAAAAATAAATTAATAAAGTGCCCACTCTATAATACATTGACAACACAATACAAATGAAGGCGTTCAGATTATAAGAACAATTATTATTAATTACTGTAATGTTTAATCAATAGTTGGTAATATATTTTTTTGTATCTAAGCATTATTCGCGCTGACGGGGTTTGATCGGTTTTTGAGGATTTAGTGCACTCTGAATAGACTCAAAGCACGCGTAAACTGATAAAACCACCCAGAGTGATATCTTATCTCACTGTGCTCACGAGCCATAAGCAATGATGAAGATTGAAGACGACTTGAAATCGTCGACACACCCAATTAGACAAGTGAATTCGCTTTACTAAATTGTTTTAATTTCTTCTTCCCCTTCCAATCATTCAAGGTCAGAAATTGTTGTGTTTGTATTTAAATATTGGAAAAAAAATGGATAATATATAATATTATGTATTAGTTTGATTTAACGGCATATCAGAAAATTGATCAAATTAACAACTACAAATCTCATTTGGGCTACAATCACATTAATTATAAATCTATAATATTATGTTCCCTCGCTATATTAAAGTTTTAAGCTGATAACATTATATGAAGTGTTATAAGTGTTGATAAAATTATTTTTCAAGTACTTCTGTATACTTGTATTACACAAAACTCAAAAGTATGAAATCACGACAATATATAATACTACAATAATACTACATCGAAGAAATCCATTTAGGCGTAGGTACGGAGTCTCTTTAATTTTGGCATGTTTATGCGTTCATCTGAGTATAGTAATCTCTCAACTTGTAATTGTGCATATCTTTTATTTGAAGTTTTACACCTAATACTATTATTAATTAGGCATAGTAATTATAAAATAAATACAATAGTTGTTTGATAACTATCTTACATAAGTAATACATTTTTATTGTGGATTTATGCTCCATGCCAACCATACTCATACTGAACATACGGACTTGACACTATTTCTTAAAATATAATATTGTACCAAATAGGTTTTTATTTTTCTGACAAGTGTTAAATAGTGTAGATATAAAAGTCAGTTACGAATGTCTTGTGTTGTTTCGACAGATAAATACTTTGGGTATGTAAAAACAATTTCGTAACTGTCAATAAATGTTTAAAGTCGTTTTAAATTATCACATAATGTTGAATTTCATGTAATGACATTTCATATAGCATTGTAGCACTTTGGCGTGTGCCCTCTGGTGTGGCGCGCGACCCGTGTCAGCTGTTCATCCCGTGCTATATACGTTATCAGTCGTCAGCGTCAGTGATAAATTAATATTGTAAACCATTTTCCTGATCATTGAAATTAACCACTGAAATTACCAATTGACTTGATCTAGAAAATATTCCGATTAAATGAGTGCACTTGTTTAACACAATATGACCGACGAATGATAATTGTGTAGTATTGGGCTATTTGGTTAAGTACGTTTTACATGTCAGCGATGCTTTGAGGAATCCGGTTTTAAATGACGTTGATCGCAGAGACACTATAGTTCTATAAATAAAAACGTGCAAAGCCAACTTTCCCCACTCCGTTGCAGGCTTAGGTGTTTTATTTTCAATAATTAAAAAGTGCCGCAGTTTTCTTTTTGAAAAATTTGTAGCGGTAAAGTGTGCCATCTACCGTTAGTTTTTCGGTAAAGAGTGCCATCTATTATAATTTTTTTTTGATAAAATGCTCAATGTTAAGTTTTTTAAATTGTTTATTGTATCATCATATTCCTTTATATTCCTGAAACAAAAAGTATCTATTATTGTTAACAATAATTAATAAAAAAGTCAATTATATTAATAAAGGTATATCCAATAGATATTTTCAAAAATTCACCGTAACTCTTAATAAACATAACAAATTTATAACATTTTCAATATTACATTTAAGACTCACGTGTACTGAACAACACGTATGTGGACGCTAGTATGTAGTATTTGATTTACTGGGAATTTTTTATCTTTATAATATTATTATTAGTATAAGTAATCCTCTTGCTATTGGTTGTCAAATAGTATTTTTAGACAATAAAACACAAATAGCATTTTATATTATCGCAGTTATTATAGAAAACACCCACGCACATATCTCTAATCTCTGTCAGTAGTATTCTATTAGTATATTAATATTAGGTGGTATACATGCACCGTTATGTAAATAATACAGCGTCGTCTCGTGTTTGCGGCGCTTTTGTCTTTCGCTCCATCGAATTTCATACAGTCGTCGACCACCAATCCCAATAATAGAATAATAATACTGAATTTTTGTATAGGTTTATAAGATCCAAATATAACTAATAGTTGGTACAAGCCTACGACCAGATATTCAAAATTATATACCTATAGGTAATTGGGATATGGTGCAGTTCAGTCGCTTAATGTGTGCTGCGGTCAAGCATCGCCCGACGTTCCGTTTGTCCTGGGTGACCACCACCCGAGTTCTTTGCGACATATCCTTGCCTCCACACAAAAACACGCGTACCAATCGTAATCTACACACTGACCTAATGGCCCATGTTTTCGAGGGTAAAAATTAAATTATAATGTTTAAAATATCAACTGTTATTATCGTACATTGCGTCACTCGTCTGTGATTTACCTATATGCGCATTTTGGTGAAATTTAATTGTAATACTCTAAGGAATATTCGATAATACGTTTGGAATTTTGGAACACAGTCGGTATTCTGACGAACATCGGAACGATATTTGGGTGAAATAGTTTCGCAAGGGAGACAGGCACACGTGCTCCAAACGTGTGCAAAAAATTACGTCTTAACAGTACACGTTACGTCAAATAGATGTTATATATTGACAATAGAATTAATACAAAATACCTATTTGTTTTTATTAATTTATTCGTATGTATAAGTACTTTTTACCTATTGGCTATTATATATTTCTATGTACGTATTACCTACATATTATTAATTATTACAAAAAGTGGGGTGGCCAGATTTAATTTTAAGAAATCCGAGATACCAAAATTCATAAAAAGTAGATAATTATCTAGTAAGTATATAATTATACATTTATTTATAATTTTTAGCTATAAAAAATATTTAAAATAATCAATTAGATGAGCTATCTTTATTTTTTTAACACTTAAAATTCAAATTAACATAAATGATACAATTTCCAGTCGTTAAAATAAATATACTAATCTAGATAGATTTTATAAATTTATTATTTTTCTTTATTTTTTTTTTGTCCAGAGCACTTTATATTTTTCGATGTTGTGCACTTTCTTCAGTAATGTAGAATTTTTTATTATTTTATTGTAAAATTCCATGCAACTTAAACCACATATTTTTGTTATCAAACAACATTCTATTAATTTTAGTATCCATTTGATTTCGACCGTCAGTCCAAGTAGTTGTCATTAAAGAAAATATTGTCTATTGACCCGTTTGACTTCGGTAAACAAAATGCAAACTCTACAACCATTTCAAGATTTGATACATTTATATATCTTTCTTTAAATATATTAAATATTTGTACCTATTCTTGTTCTACTAAAATAACATTTTTCTACCAGTCATAAAATTTGTCTTGAAAAATGCTTATATAAAGGCCATAAACTCATCAAAGTATTCATTAACTTTAACATATTTTGATAACATCTCTATTGTATTTTTAGCATTATTTCATGTTACTGTATTTTTGTTTGTTAAGTGCAACCAATTTAATTCAACCATTAGTGCCTGGTTAGGTAATGTCCACTTTTATATATATACTATACATAAATCGTAAAACTTTTGACAATTTATATCAAATTCTTTTTTTAACTAAATAACCTTCTTCAATAACATCAATCAATATTTCCATTTCAGTATTAATAAAATGTTCATTATTTCTGTTTTTTAAGTTATTTAGTAAACTGTTTAATTTATCAATTCAAATGCCGAAATGTTTTCCCCTTCAATTTTTTGAATATAATTATTTAAAAGTTTAAGCATAATTTGTATAAACTTCACATTTAATAGAGCAGTGGCGTTTTGAAATAAGTCAAACAATATCTTAGGACTCGAATCTTGTGAAAGAAAATACAACTTTAAGCTATCAAACATTAAAAAATTCTATCAATTGCAGGAGACAACGATAGCCATCTAGTTTTAGCATGTAATAAGATATCAGGATAATTGAACATCAGCAAAGTCCCAAAATTCTTTTAATTTTTATACACACACCGTATAAATGTGGAAATACCCAAAAATTTTTACTATATACCTTTTGCGTCAATAGTAACGTTTTAATAGGTATAGTATATGACGCGATTTTTACAGCGTTTTGTAAGATGTGAGCGTTGCAACCTAATCCAAGTATATATATTTTTAATTCTCTCTGAAGTTTTGTCTTCATATTATTTTTTTCTTTTCTATTTAATCCACAATAATGTGTGTTTTTGTTATCAGCCGTTAGTGCAACAATTTTTTGCTTTAATTCGAATTTAGTGAGAACGTTAATAATTTTAGAAGTAATTAAGTCAGACGTTTCACCTGGTAAATTTGAGAACTTTAATATTTTGTTTTTCACGCCAACATGAGGCAAAACTGTGATTGTACATTTCGTCGACGTTCGTTATCGAAATAATTTACGATTAGGATTTGTTCAAAATAAAATCGATAACCGAGTAAGTAAAAGAATAAAATTATAAAAACTATTTTAATTTCTGGGTCATTACTATGCAAAAGTCCAAAACCGATATAAATCGGTCCCCAGAGAACCTTTGTCCGGGACGCCGGGACATGGATTCCTAAACCGGTAACGTCCTGGGAAATCCGGGACGAATAGCCACCCTGTGAAAAAGGGAAATATGATTCAGGATCATGGCAATAATGTTCAACTATAAAATTCTGAAATTCCAATACAATTTTATAATATACTAATGTTATGAAATATAATTTATATTTAGATGTCCATCACGAGTTAACAATATTAACAATCTAAAGAGGAACATATTATATAATATTATTTGGTATTATTTTTTTTATTGGTCAAGACGGGTCATGCCCCCCCCACCGAGGTTACGATTGGGCAAAAAAAAAACAACAGTGAACGTTTCCTTCCCCCATATGCATGATGGAGACAGTTTAAAACCAGTTTAACCCTCTTTCACAGCAACTATTAATACGCATATATGTTTTTTTTTAATTCGTACTGAAAAATAAAAAGATATAAGTCAACCTTTATTAAAAACGTAATATTAGTGTATTATTCATTATGGTAATGAATGTTAATACCTGCAGTACGACTAATATTAATTAACTAAAAATACGTTTGTGAATGGTATATAGACATTTTCTATTAACTTGTAACTTTGCCCATGGTTCTTTCTTGTCAATTGTCAAGTAGTGTATCTCATCTGCCATTTAAAATGTAGATATTTTAACGCATTTAGCATAATTACACGATCGTTATCATATTGTACTAGAAGTTTATGTTATATTCTTATTAATTATGAATAATATCGATATATTTATTGTTGTTTGCATAGTTATTTCACTAATAATATGTATTCAAATTATATTTCAAATTTTGAAATTTAAATCTAATTCACACCAAAACTAATTGCATAAGACTTTCTATTTTACACTAACATTATAAACGATTACACTTTTTGATTGCAAATTATCATGATAAGTAGGAACGTATGTTTCGTAGAATTACACAAACGATACCACTTAATTTTTATTTCAATATTTAATATTTATATATTATTTTTATTTCTATGTTTTAGATTATAAAAATAAAAATGTAAGTTGGCATTTAAAGATAGTAATTTCAACCATTAAAGTTTATTAAGAGTGAACAAATTAAAAGTAATAAAAAATGTTTGTATATAATTGCATGTATGTAGGTAATTGTTCAAAAAGAAAATCCCGAAAATGTATTAGATAATTAATATATTATTTTATATAGTCAGTGTTCTTTGTTAAAAGCTTATACCTAAAATGTATTATTATATTTATTACTTAATTAAATTTATCACTAGCTCAGTAATATCGATGACTGGTTTGTAGAGATATGCTGGAAAAAAACAGTATGATAAAATTGGTTAGATATTGAAATTAATTAAATTAAGATTATTTATATTTATTTCAGAAATCGTGAATTAAAATAATATGGTTTTTGGCGTAGTGACAATGTTTGAAATATACTATCTAGTTCGGTGTAATATGTGTACTCAACATACACATTTCATTCATTTGAGTGAACAATTCTAAAATTATTTTTAAGATCTCCGTACAGATGATAAAATCCACAATAGTGTAGTAAAATTTTTGGTGATGGTCACATTACGTAATCGTTGTTTTTATTGACACAGAATTGAGTAGTAATAGTAGTAGTAGTAGTAGGAGGAGGAGGAGGAGGAAAGGGCTGATATCAAAAATGGCACGTGTGCCTCGTGCGTTTCGCGGGCTTTATGAGTGACGCATATTCATAAATCGCTTGAACTTGTAGAACAACGCTATTTTCTCTCTATCTCTTTTTCTTCTCATTCCTGTTATATATTCGGTTTGTCTCTCTTTCTTGAGTATCGAAGTCAACACGTGGGTCTATTAGAAGCGCCAAATATGGTGTGTAGAAACTAGACTTGCCCTAACTTATACAATATTTCTAGTCATCCGAGAAGAGAGATCTAAAGCTTTATAACAGTCTACGGTTTGCTGCCACATTTTAACCGAAGTGAATATAATATAATATAATATAAGCCACGTGTTCGATGCCCTCTGCAAAGCGTATAGCTTGCCGAACTTTCTCGAACCAATCGAGCGAAATTTAACGAGTTTCCGATGGTGTCAACGCGAGTTGTATTCGCCATGAATGGGAAATACAATACGACTCAAAAATGTTTTATGCTTCATATAAATATTTATGTTTTTTTATCTGTCTCGAAAAAAAATGATAAAAAATATAATTTGTCTAAGCTTGAAATTCGGTCGGTGGTTATGCAATGTAAAATGATATATTATGTAACACAACCACTCTGGCACCATTCGGTACACCGTCCGCCCATCCCTTTGATTCATAGAATTTTCCCGTCAGAGCACCCTAAAACACTGTATTATAAAGCTATATCATCCCAATTCTGGGCGGTAGTGCTTACTCTGTTGTAGTGTGCGAGGGCGTGAGTGGTGGAAAAATAACTACCGGTCTTGGCGCCATTCGCATAGAAATCGATAAGGGATCGCCGTCTCCGCGCGCCATGTAGGCCGCGGCCCACGCTGAAAGAACCCTGAGAAATGTTCTCGATACTTTGTGAAAACCCTTTGGTTCATAAGATCTTTGTGTTTTGGATTTAATTGGAAGAAATAGGCGAGGTGCACTTGTTTCTTTGAACTCAAACAATATGTTATTTAGCTATTGGATGACTAGAATTTCAATAGAATATCGGCTTATGCTTATCCTAATAATTAATTAAATATAATATGTATATCATTAAACATTAAAATATCGAATACCTCATAACATAATAGTGATATTGTGTTAAACACGTGGCCATCGGAGGAGGGGGTTGTGCTGTATTAAACTTATCTTAATTAAACATTCAAAATTGTTGTTTTTTTATTTAATTTGCTAATGCAATATAATATATTAATATAATACTTAAATGTGCATTTATAAATATTTCGTAAATATTATGATTTAAATTCACAATTGTTAATTAACATTCAATGATATCGACTATAATAATAAATTAGTATTAAATAAATAAAAAAAGTCGATTGTTGAGAAAGTTATATGTACTATTCTATGTATCATTAAATGCACATTATTAATAAACTAAAATATGAATGCGATTTTCAAAATCACATAATTTGTTTTTTTTTATTGTTTAGATCGAGCTAATTTTGGTTTGATTTTAAATCTTAGTAATACAAATTCAATCGCAATGAAAACATTCAATCAATTGATGTATTTTATGTGTCGTCCGTGTTGAGTTTTCATTGTGATCAATATATTTATATTAAATTAAACTTGACAGTACTTAGTTCCGCGTATGTATTTATACGACCATACTTCATATTTGTAAGTAATTATTGAGCGTTATCGATGTTGACCTTAATTGATTACGAATGCAACTTGCTTATATTTTAGACAATTTGTTACATTCTTGTTTCACAATTTTGAGCTTATACGAGATAGCTATAACTAATATTACTAAGACGACGCAAACATGTGTGCAAACTAACCATGTTTATAATAAATCCGAAGCTTTCAAGGTTACGACGATCATCAATTTTGCAGTGTTTAAATTGTATATTTTTAATGTATAATAGTATATATTAATATATTATTCAATATTGTATGGAGGATCGTAGTATTCGCAGTCAGTTGTACTGTCATGGTTCTCCGACACGCCTATGACGAACAGGACTTTAATAATGATAGTAAATATTTATGTACACGTATAATTTAGTAAGTTTATATATAATATCATGTACGTGTAATATGATGTTATAATATTATTATGTACTGTGAATAGAATTATTAGTTTAGCCTTCATAGGGTTTTTTTGACTATCAGCGTGTTATAATTGGAAATTTATACCATACTGAGCAAGGTACATTTTGAGACATTAATTGTGTATGGAACATAAATATCAATTCAGGAATTATTGAAAATATCATTAAATATGTTAATACTATGTTCTTTATTTTATTTATTATTAGGTATTATATTTATGTTGTATCGAATATTATATTGTCGTTTATCTTTTTTTTAACATGAACTTAATTATGACTATCATATAAACTTAAAATTGTTTATTATATGTGTCAAACATTTAACACATATTTTGTCCTTAAATATCTTTACGGTAATTAACTAAAGTTTTTACTGGATTCATTTTATACCAAACTATCTTAATTATTATTAATTTTTTTTTAATATCATATCAGTGTTATACTATTATAACACTATTGATAAATTTATAATTCAATTTTATTTTTTTTTTAAATTTACGAAAATTTAATGTCAAAGTTCAATAATATTATTTTTGTGTATTTTTTTATTTTATGACGTAGTTATATAAACATAACATTATTTTACACATTATATATGTATATCTGCAAACTTTTAAAATCGGGCTTAGTGTTACGTGGGGTATTCCCATCAGTAGTATGACGTCAGTAAAATCTCAAAGGTCGCGAAATGTGTTCACCTCGTTTGCTTTTGAATAAAGAAAAATCGTTCCGGAATATTTTTGAATTCAACTACTTTGGTAATGTTGAGTATACTTCAAAGCGGATGAAATCGCATTTTGTTCTTTGGTTTCCAAATTCAGTTGTATAATATACATTTTTTGATTTTTCCTTGAAATGTATAATATGTAATAACTGTATGATAAATATTTATTTAAATCTGACTAAATTTCAAAAATATAAAATGTAAAAAAAAATCTTAATCGCATATTATTGTTCACCGGTATATTAATATAAGTAAGTTACTTACCTTTAAAGAAAATAATTGTTATCAATTACTACTTACATATGTCTTATTCAAGCAATATATACTTTTTTAAAACAATTTTTATTATCACAGTCCAGACAAATACTAAATGTTTTTTTATACAGAGGTCATTCTTTTATTTTGGTAAAATTACATTGTTACATATGAACGTTATTGCGTTTCACACGGTTTAATTATAATTTATAAATTATTATTATGGTTAATAGCATAGATAGTACTTATACATACATATTATATAAAGATTCAATAAGAAACTATTTTTGATGTCTTCGTATCCTGTATTCATTGCACGTAAATCTATGTTTGAAATTTTGAAAAAATTAATTAAATAATTATTGAGTATAAAAACACCAATTGTGTATAATATGGATGTTATGTGATTTATTATTGGCTATTAGTTGTTGACTCAATGAAACAGGGTCCAGTGGTAGTGTGTTGTTTTTAGTTACTTCTATGCGTTTATCTGGATTTACTAACAAATATATAAGTTATAATTTTTCCAATCATTTTTTTATTAGTATTATACGTATTTTATTTTGTAGACAATTAAATGATAATTGCTGTCACTCCAAAAATTGCATTATATTTTCTTATACTGCTAATAAGTAATAATGTTGGCTGTACGAATTTTGGTATATAATATTATTTTTAATATTTAGCAATATATTATATTAACATGAAAATTGAAGACATCCCGAATAATAATTAATGTGTACTTGTTTTATTCTCTTCTCAAACATACAGTAACATCAATATTGTTGCAAGTGTATGGCGACGTTCACAAAAGCACATAATGCTTTTACATAATTATCATTAAATTATAATTTAATTGACCGTAGAACGTTTTTATTATCCGACGTCGGCCATAATTTAGATAAGATAGCACGTATTCCTATGCACAAGCCAATATTTTTAACACCCAATCCAACAGGCCGAGTTTAATTGAATTATTCCGTTTTTTTTGTGTGACGTATTAATAGTTTATACTTGGTATATTGTATATATATAATATATTATATTTATATACATTCGGTGAGATTAGTGACAACATTTCTGCCAATGTGATTCTTTAAACGATTTATTCACGTCTTAGACTTGTTTAAATATAACTTTTTCCACGTGCAATAATAACTCGACCAAAGTTGTTGTACACATTATTTAAAAAAATCTTAAGCCAAGGACAATTTAAAAAAAATATATATAAATAGTGACTTAATTAACATGACGTTACCAATGCACATGTACTTTTTAGGGATACATATGCTATTTATCAATATACTTTAATAAAGTAAGTGAAATTGACCGATCGGTTTTTAATAATTCCTATTATTTCGTATTCGTGCGTGGCACAAGTTGTACTGATCTTGTGACAGTGTTTCTGTAGCGACCTTTGTTGTGGGTTTTCCAAAATAATTATATTTTTACCCCCATTTTGTGCTATATAACGAAGCCAACTATTTTCCAATAACGAAAATTAATTACTGCCGTCTTTGAATTAACATTGACGTAGTTCGTTATCATCTATTCGTCGCTATTATGTTAGGGAGGCACTTGCGAGTTGTGCAATTATAAACGTTCGTATACGGCATGAATCTTATTCCATCTACACACCATACACACATTCTACTTGCATCCACGATAATAGATCATATTACATGTGATTTATATGTGGTGGTTGAATTAGTAATAATAGTAGTTATTTCTTACGACTTAGTGCTTACTACTGACAAGTAATAAGTAGTGATAGTACCTATATTACCTATAGTAGTAGTAGCAGTAACAGAATATTTCTGTGTTCATTAAATACCTGTTTTAAATACGCGTTTAAAAATCAGTTATAATTTATGCACTTCATTTTTCCCGCTTCTCAAGGACGCCGCGCCGCCGTGTTGAAATATTTTTAAATCAAATTTCCAAAACATGTGTCATCTACGTCCTTCACAAAAAAATCATTTTACCTAATGTAATTCTTTGTTGTAAGGCTCTATTGCCGCAAATAGTACGGCGTATAATATTAATTACAATTAAAATATAATATACAGTTGTGTCCAGGTCGTTGATAATATTAATAAAATATGGTTAGATAGTTGAAATTGTATTTAGATTTAGTACAATCACTCTTTGGTTTTATAATTATAATACAAATGTATTAGGTTATATGCATTAGGTAAGGGTAGATTCTTGATTTCGAATCGTTGCGAATAATCGGTGGAAATTAAACATTTATGTACCAATGTTTATTAATTAGTAATTAAAAATACCTACCATGCGGATAAGAACCGCATTGATCGCGCATGCGCAATGCACGTTCAATGTTTGCCAAATATTCTTTGCGATTTAAAATTGTGTCTACACCTTAAGTCGGGATTTAATCTATGTACCTAGGTATGGTGTAGGTTTATGTGGGGGGGGGGTATTATGGTGTGGTACTGTTTTCGATGAAATTCGTTCGTAAATTATACTTTAAAGTTAAAATTAAAACTAAATGTAACACAATATTAATATTATTTTAATTGTATTGCGATCTGTGTAGGTATTAAGTCTTATCTCGGAAATACTCGGGCGGGTCACTGAGGTGAGATATGACGTGTTAATATCGTCGTGACCTCTTACCATAGTAACGTCATTTCATTTTATTTCCGATTGTCTACTGTATACGTCTTCTGTTGTTAGTAATTTACGTGTTGAACTATTCGAAATGGAAAAAGAAATTGCTCAGCGATATTATATATATATTAATGTATTATTATAATATACTATGTATAGGCGCAGACGTCCAGAATGCCCACGTGGATATGCAAGTGGTGTAATTAAGCGGTTGTCGAGTTGTCATCTCCTTGACCAAATTGCGCGACCGACTGCGTTTCGAGACCGGCTAGATGCAAACTGCGTATAATATTCGAATTGACATACACTCACACACTCATATATATATACCTCGTAAATTCAATGTGTTTTTATATAATTCTACACTACATTATTGCCACAAAGCAATCTTTAAAATTTTTATTTTCTGCGTTGTGAAAACTATTTTGATCTGCAATATTACACGGTAATCATATTTATGTGGTGTGTCGTGCTTATTACTTATAAATATTAAAATATTTTTATATCGCTTAATTCGATAATATAGTTTGTGTTATGTGAATTTTAAATAATATATTTGGAGGGAAGGGTATTATATTTTATATGCCATATAACAGTTTTCCCCATACACGGAAGTTGTTCGATAGCGTAAACAATTGACCCCCAATGCAGATATAGGTGGAGTACTAATGCGAGGTTACTCAGAACCAATAAACTCTTCATCACTATTAATTTTAAAAAGTTATAGTATTGTCGTCGTACTACCTATTTATCTGTAATCTGTAATTTTGTTTTTGTTTCTAGATTCTAAAAAAAATACATAATTTTCTTCTAATGCGGGATTCGTTTGATTTGCAAAAAACTTTACAAAACTCTTCGTGCATTGTTTAAAAACGCCTAGAAACACTATTTAAAACAAAATATTATTTTAATTTAATGTTATAATACCTAATATATTTAGTGTACTAATCCAATCAATTTAATTGTATAACTAGTAAACCGCGTCGATTTGTCCAATTATTAATTAAAAACACACTGCACGTGGTGATGTGTGAATTTGTTACTATTATTTTAGTTGTAATCGGCATTCGACGGCTTTGGTGCACCGTGTACAGGGCGTTCAAAATTTTTGTGACAACTATTGTGGGGAAAACGTTAAATTTTTTTGCCCTTTCTTAAATATTACTGTCGTTACACAGAGTTTGAAAGGCCTGTATAACGCAGATAATAGTATTTAGTTGCGTAATTGCAGTAAGCACGTTGTTATACTAACGCGTTACAGCCCTTTTAGGGAGATGTTTGTCAATCATAATATGATATACCAATAAATTGTCAACTACATAATTTTCACATTAACTGTGTAGGTGGTTGGAGGGTGTGTCTCTACTGATATTACAATAATAGATCAGGTATAAATTGTATAGGTATTCAAACGAGAGAGTAGCTAGTGTATAACCTAAACTAACCTTCAGCGCATGTCGTGTGTTTGGAGAATTATATATTGGAAATAACATTGCCACGGCGAAACACCCAAAACGGTAACTGGTGGTTTTACCTTTATAATATCTTTTTTCTTTCGTGTAATGTTCATGGCGGCACCGTATTCCTACGTTCCGTTTAAATGCCTCCTCCCTCTCACGTGCTGTGCGCACGCGGACCAGTGCTATTCGGTCGTCGGCGGCCAGTGTGCGTAAATCCCGTAACGTACACACACCACGTACACCCACCCACGCAGGTTTATTTCGTAGTATTGTTGTAGCGATAGTCTATAGGTTCTCGATGGCCGTCCGATGGTGCAACAGGTGTTGTCGCGACAACGGGACGAGTACTATGGCGCCCCCGTCGCAGCAGGCCGGTCGGTATAGGTTTGGCGGCGAGCAGGGGTTCTCAGACGCGACGGGGTCGGAAGAGGAGCCGGATGACCTCGCGGGCCGGACCAGCGAATTGCGTCGCACTTTCACACGCCGCCGCCACATTCCTCTGGCACCATCAGCGTTTTGGCTTCCGGCCCCGAGCCCGAGCTTTAGACGGAGGCGGCGGATCGGTCGGCGAGCGGGTGGGACGTCCAAGGTTCGTCGTCGTTCTGAGACGCGCGCGCGTGGCGATTTCGGTTTTTATTTAAATTTGTACAGGCGGGCGCCAAATTATTTATTACCTACTTTATATATATATATATATTCATATATACCAGTCTATACAGGATGTCCAGTTGTAAGATAGTTGACCAAACATTTTAACCGAATAATTAAAATTGGTGTTTTAGATTAAAACTGCTTTTCCGGCACGCATAAGTACATTGGTTATTGCTTGGTAAATCTTCCGCAAATTCTCTGGAATATTGTCGGCTTTACGTTCTTATATCGTAATGATGATGACATGATTGTTATTTCACCGATACCAGACCCTGTGGTCACGGCAGTGTGTGATTGCTGCGAATAACCTTATTTTTTGGTGAGAAAAAGTCTATCTTTTTTGACTTCGTTTTTCCATTGTGCTTTCAATTAACGTGTATGGCAATCAACTGTATATTAACAGACATATTTAGGGCGTGTAAACTTTTGTTCATATAAAACTAATCAATATTGCAGGTTGCTGCGTAGGTATTATATTCGGTTACTGTTCAGTTATTATTTGAATTAAAATGTCAACAGATGTTAAATAAAAGTTTATTTTTATCGCGATTTATAAAAATTGTGTTTTAAACGATATTGCATTAGTTTTGAAACCAAGTCTGTCGAAAATCTTGGTTTGTCATTCTCTCTAAAATTTAACTAAGCTTTTGAGTAAAAATGTAAAGTTGGGTACCTAGGTATGTGGCATATTAATACTCGTATCAGTGGGTTTTTCGTGTACTTTCGTGTGACACGTGTTTCCAAAAAAACGGAATTTTGTTTCAATACCTCGCATTTGCAGTGGCAACGTTTCGTTCTCGGCACTAGTGTATTTTATTGTTTCGGTATGTTCAGTAGCACACACTTTATAATATTAATGATTTTATTTATATTTGTTCATTGTTAGAAAACGTTCGAATAACTTACTATAATATGCGCACACACGTTGCAGCATTGTGTGTTTGAAATTGTTCAGTTTCAATATCTGTGTCACATATCACATATGTAATATTATGACACCGATGTAATATATATTTCATGTATATTTAGTAAATACGTTATACTACAATAACATTATCTCGAGATAACTTCGCTGTTGTGAAGATACGAGTGTTTGTGGTCGTTGCGCAATTTCGAATATTTTTTATCCACTCTGATAACGCGCGCACCTACTTATAAGCCGTTCCTAATACCGATAGGTGATAATGTATAATGCAAATATAACCACCGTACTGATATAATGCACATATAATATGATCAGGTGTCCTTCGCATTATATCTGTGTTAGGACTAAGTGCGCTGCTGTGCTGCTGCGTAGTTACAACGAAAATATTTCGTTATTACTTGTATTATAATTTATAATATTATGTAAATACACTGTATTCGTATAGGCGCGCAAAATGCACACGTTTGGGTGTTTATAATGAATTCAGAAAATAATATGTTATTATACTAGTACGGTCAAGAATATTCTAATCCGCTGATTTGAATCGTTTTTTCACGACTTATCCTGCGAGTGATATGATGTATGGCTAAAAACTAGATGTCAACGACCATAATGTTATTCGATGTTTAATCGAATTTAATCTCTTTACACCTATAGGCTATAGGTACTATAATTTACAAACATTAGTATATTATTATACATACAGAAGAAAACGTAACGTGTTCATTCGAGTAAGTGTTTACACTTAGCTGTATAAAGTATTATAAAGACTGAACTTTGAACTTTAAACAAACAAAATTCTGACGAACATTTTTTTTAAACTTTAGTTTCTTTAACATTATATACAAAAAAATTCGTTTAAAATTTTTTTTATTCTTTATAGTTTTTAATAATATTACATTTTTTCTTATACGATTCTGCTACAATTCTTTAGCAACATCAATCAATAAAAAATGTTACTTAAAATAAATCATTTCCCGCTTGCAATGTTGCCAGATTGAGTAATACGATCACATATGGTTATCACTTATCAACGTTTAATAGACATACCAAAGTTTATTATACTATATACCTATCAATAATAATATATCCAACTATCTCCATAATACATAAATTGATATAATTTTACATGTTATTAAACTATATAAATTATCATTATTTTACGTATTAATATTATTCAATTATTCATTTTTAAATTCATAAAATTGTGTAGATTATCACAGTTAATACCTTCTATTTGCACTAACATTGTTAGCTCTGCGAATCAAATATTTTTAATTGTTGTAAAAAATGTCTCATATGGCATATAGTCGGTAAAATAGTGGCTAATTGAATGAATATTAGTTAAACTTGCGATTAGTATTCAATTTTTGTTTCGGGACTACCCTACCTATTTTCAGGTTTAAGTGGTGTTTTTGAAACAAATGGGTACTGCCAAGTCACGTTTTGGTATTTTTTTTAGGCTTTCAAAATAAGTTTTTGACTGAACTACAATACTCAATAATTCTATTAATTAATTCTATCTTATTTATAAATTAAGAAAACAGTAAAACACAGCAAAACAAGTACAATATAAACTCCGCCGTATATTTTAAAATATCATGTATTATATTATAATATTAAATATTTAAAATTGCCTCCGATATCATCATCATTTTTTTTTTTTTTTTAATTTGGCCCGCCTGCCGTTGTAGCCGTTTTATTTTCGATGACGTCAAAGTTGACCTATTATTAGTCCGGCGGCGGCGGTGGCGGCGTTGTGGCGGCGTTCTCTACGTGTTATTATTATTATGTGTATTTAACACGTACAATATGTATTACGTATATTATATGGAGCGGTGTACAAGTGGTCGCGAGTATGTAATAATAATATTACGTTCGATTCGAACGACCGAAAATCAATTCGAATTTTTACCGTACGTATAGTACAATAATATAATTAATAATGTGCGTGTGCTTGCTTCCTGGTGTGCGCACCGCGCGCAGGCGTGTCGCAACCGGTTTCGGCGTTTTTTTGGCGACCGTTCAACCGCGGCCGTCGCCGTAAAACGCGCGTCGCCGGCGATTTCGGTAAAACGCTCGAGGCGTGTAAACCGTTCCGGCGCGATTAACGCCGTGTAATAACAATAAATAATTACCGAGCGCCGTTTTCGTAGCAGTGTTATAATATTATTATTCGTGTCCACTGACGGCCGAAAAATATCGCTCGCACGCCTCCGCCGGTCGCGACATTTTTGGCAGCGACGGAGGGGGGGGGCAAAGCAAAGACGAAGAGGATGACACCAGTCGACCGTATTTTCGATTGTCGACCTCTCGGAAAGTGAGATTTAATTCGTGCATTGTGGTGTACCACGAATCCACATCACTATTTATTTTTTTTTCGTATTTATTTTATTGTTACGCTGTTGCCGTGTCTGTTTAGAGGACGCCGCCCCCCGTGTGCAGCTGTCTTCGTCTTACTAGCGCCCAACACGCGGAATTTTCGCCGAGCCGTTCTCATTTACAACTGCGTTAGTTTAAAATATATTATTAGAGTGAATTTACCTGTGAACAACAGACTTAAAGGTAACAATACGTAATATTCTGCCGGAGTTTGTCGCAGTTGCTGGATGTGTTTTTTTTTATGTTTCAATTTTGTAGCCAGTTATGGACGTTTTTAAATTGTATATATCTATTATCTGTATAATATTATATTTTACACGCTTTAAAATTAAAATATCGAAATAATATTAAAAAAAAACACGGAATAGTCTCGTTACTTTTATAAGTTTAATAATAGGTAAATTCGCTCTTATATTAAAACTGATATGATGAAACCAATGAACTCAAATTTACCATGTGTTACGCACCGGAGCATACTATGGTTGCCTCCAGAGGTTAAATTTATCGATAATGTTTATACAAACTGTCTCCCTATTACATGTGGCGTACATGAGTTTTCAGATTTACTTTAAATTGTATCGTAAACGAAAAAAGTTCAGTACGGTAGTTTCCTTCAAATAGCAGGTAATAAATGTATAAGTGGTTTCTAAATGATTCAACAATTTTAATAACAGTGTATAAACCTAAGACTGAAGTTTTTTAACACTATATTTCTAAACATCAAAATAAATGTCTTTAACAATTATCTGTTTATTACCGATAATATAAATATGAAGTTCTCCTAAACTTAATAAAACCACGATGTTGTTAAATACAAATATTATTAAAGATAAACAAAAAAATCATTATTTATTATAATATTATTATAATTATTAAATATTATTTAAAATTCAATACATTAAATGTTGTTATATTTTTATTATAATTTTTGTTTTTTTTTTTCAAAAAATAAATAATATTAAATTAAATTTATGTTACCTATAGTAACTTAATCTTTTATAATTTTAACACAATATAATATTATATGTACAAAATTAATGTATATAGTTAAGAGGGAAGAGGGGCGAGCAACTATTGGATATAGTTGGAAAGCAACTCCTATAATATAGGAGTATATTATAGCCGGGAGGCAACTCGTATATAGTCGGGAGGCAATTCATACATAGTCTGGAGGCAATTCATACATAATCGGGAGGCTACTCGTATAAAAATTATCAACCTTTTTGACTTCGGGAGGCAATAAGTAAGTTTTACTACGCATTCGTAGACTGATACAACACATGCTGGTGAGACGTGTCATGCAGTGGATCATAACAGTTTTTATTCACTTCGCGTTTTATGGACGCCCGGCTTTGATTTGAAAAACAGTTAATAAGGTATAAGCCAACATATTTTAGTATAGCAGTGATGTGGTCGGTGTGTTCTCCACGGTACGCATTTTCTGATCGATACAACTCCGCGGTTTTTCTCCTCCGGATTTTTTCAACTCGGCACAACTGTGGTTCTGCCAAATTAACGGATTATTGTATTTTTTTGTTTACAGCGTCACGTCATTTCCCACTCACCCCCACCCATCCACAATCGCCGCGATCGTAGGCTCGCAATTCCTGGACGTTTTGTAGTTTCAACGTAATAGGTATTAGCCGTTGACATTGAAAATTTAAATCATCGCATGCGGTTGTAGTGTAGGTACGGACGGCGGCGTGTGTTTTCCACCGAGTCGTCACGTATCTCGTGCGTCTATTCTCTCGACGATTGTTCACGTTTTATAACTTCAGGCGACAGGCGATTGAGGATCAATGGTCTATTGATTTTGGGCGTTTTAAACGGCGATAACGTATGTCACCATGTCCGTTGTTATACTTGCATTAAATTTCGCGATTCGTCATGATTCTGGAAACGATACGAATAATGTTGCGTTACTATTTTGTACAAGGATTATAAATAATTTCAGAAACTATTTAAAAAATCTGTGCACGTCGATTGCTGCAAACATTTTGTTCATGTTGAGATTGGATACAAACAAGTTTGGAAAAAATTGGTGGTTTTAAAATAAGGAGTCAAAAACGTTGTGAAATGATGCTGCGCCGGTTCGAACCTTCAATATTTTTATTTCTCTCGATATTTTCTATTCAAGCCTTTTTCCTAACTCACGAAAAGAATCTAAAACTCGTTCTATAATTGATGCGTTTCCTCAGGACGGACGTAAGCAATTCATTTTTTCATTATTATTATAAATATTATCATATTTTTTCAAGGTTGTAACTTATAACTATTTAACGTGATACGCATTCGTCATGCACACATTAATTTACACACGTACCTGTTTTTGATAAGTCGAAGGTTCAGGGCAGACTGGGTGGCTATAATTTAACGAACAACGAACACGTGTAATTTATATTTTCTTATTTCCGCGGTATAGGACCACGATAGAAACTAATTTTTTGTCGTTTCCTTAGGGTTTTATCTACCTACTAGTAGGCCAACTCTTAAAATAGCGAAAACAATATTTATTACGTATTTTTATTGTGAGAGACAAGATAGAGACGTAGGCGTTTCCGTGAAAAATAACTAGCCTAAATAAATAAATATATAAATGTGCGTGTGTGTATAATAGTGTTAAATGTGTACGCAAGAACCGTGTACCGAGAAAGAAATGGCGCGTTGGAAATTATCAAAACTCGCGTTGCCAAAAAAAAAAAAAAAAAATTTTATTTTATTTTATCCTACACACATTTTGTTCATATTAACTATGATAATGTATGATTAAAATATAACTTGTGCCGATGCTAGTGAAAAATATTATTTTTACTAGATTGATTCCTATTGTTATATCTGTATTTACCTACGGTTTTTTACGCCACCTTATCATTTGTACATAAATAACATTGTGTATTTAATTCGTCAAACCGACTGGACGCTTGGGATCACAGGCGCGTGTGCGTGAAAAGTATGGCGTGTGGCTGTGTGTGAGACTTTGAGTGCTGATATTGTGTACTATATCATATTATCACAAGATCAAACATTGACAAATGTACAAATGTGCACATTTATTTCGGCGACACTGTTATAATAAATTGTGATACCAAAAAAACCCATCAACATTAACTCTAATAGCGTCAAAATCCATCCTCCCCACAGACGAACAAACACACCATCTTACTAAGGACTACGTGGAAAACAAATTTTCAGAAGAAAATTGTTATGTATATATGAGGATGGATGAACCTCGAATTCGAACTTTGTTATTTCTCTCGGAATTCGAATCTATTTTTTTTTTCGTACTTTTCGAACAGAAATCAGTTAACGACACAGGATTATAAAATCATTAAAACTGATAAGGGCCGTACGGGAAATAAAAAATAGTATTATACACGGCATATGGATATTTATATTTTATAAAGTATCATCAGCTTTATTAATAATGATATCGATATCGAACTTTTTCTCGAATCGTTTGAAATGTTCGAGAGCTGTATGCATTTCCAACGGACATTGCACTGTCATCCGATAAGAACTTTTCTTTGTGTCGAGACACGCGTCGACTTTATAGCATATGCTCCTCTTAACACTCATCGAAACCGCCATATGACTAAAATAAATATTAATAATGCATAGTGAAAATCTCTAGAACGATATGTTAGTATTATAAAAGGTACATTGGCAGCGGCGGGCGGCCTACATAGGTCGGTGAGCCGCCGACGCACCTTCCTCGCCCGGTTCGAACGCGTTTATTTTTAGACTGGCCGGCACACGTTTGTCGTTTATAACAGTGAAAATATTATTATACGAAAACCAGAGAGATAACCGATATAACTTAATATTATGTGCGAGTATATATTATAATAAATTCACGACGGATGTGTGTGTGTGTGTGCGTACACCCCGAGAGGAAGAAACCGTTGGCGTCCGCGGTGGCGGTGGTGGTGGTGGCGACGACTGAAACTGGTCGGTCTGGTTTAGCGTGGCGCCGTCGCTGTCGCTGCCGTTAACACGCTGGACTTTCCTAAAATACATCTGCAGGCGGCAAGGACGAGTAGTCGTCGCCGACCGTAATATAATAATAATATTAAATATCCATCTATCTATTTCATATAATAATAATATAATATGCAAGTACGTATGAAATCGAATTCACCCGTGGCACGCACAGGTCACCGGGAAACGACGACGTCACACCGCGCAACGCTTTCTCAATCCGGGAACCCAATTATTATTACGGCCACGTTACGGAATGCTGTACGGGGTCCTGAAAACGGACTTAAAGTTAGTCGAACCGGAGTGAGAGACGACCGGTGTGAAAGGGAGTGTGGGCAAATAAAATGAGGCGTAGGGCGGAGGTAGGTAAAAATAATGCTAAAAAAGTAGAAATAATAATAATAATAATATTATTATATGTATAAATCGAACGACGCTGATAAGTTTACATACACTCAGGACGCCTCTGTTGTCTTGCTGTGTGTGTGTGTGTGTGACGTAAGTAAGTCGCTACTGCATCAGCACGTACATTGCACTTTGAATTGTTTTGTACGCGTTTTTAATCGAAAAATCGGCCGATGACCCACGTGGTGGTGGTGGTGGTTAGTTGCGGGTCTTTTCAATAGGAATTCCGCGAAAAATAACCAATACAAAAATCGCCTTGCGCTAGAGGTTTTATTACGAATATTTTTGTTAAAACGAATAGTTTCGAAACGCTGATAAATCACGTTCCGACTGAAATTCGGATATAGTGCGTGTTTCAGAATATTCGCATTTACACACACGTACACGTATTATGGGTACTCATTACTCTCTTATATATATTGATACTTAACGTATACTCAAAATTTACATTTTTTAAATAATGAATTAATTTCCTGTAGCATACCGTTTTAATAAAATATACATCATTGGTTTGTTATTAATATTTTATAAATATTATGATTTGTATAGTGATGTATTGAAAGTATTTTTTTACGTTAACTTTTCAGAAAAAAATATTGAGTGAACGCCATACACTAAAATCAAATAATTTTCTATCTATATAGAAGCTATATAATATCTAGCTTTGATATTGCACATTATTGTGTATTTCGATGTATAGTTTTCATAATTTTTTCTTTAAAGTGCTTATCGCTATTTTACTCGCTTCCACGCCAGACTAAATTATACTTACGTTGCGCCGACGGATGTGATATATTTTTTAACTTTATGTTTGGGGGTTGGTCAAAATCGTTCTATTTAAAACTCCCGGAATTCTAGCTCAGCGAAACCCACGCTTTTTTTTCCCCGGGATAAAACGCAATATTTTTTCAGTACACGATGTCTGTTTGGAGAATGAAATATCTAATAAAAAATAAAAAAGTGCGTGTATAAATAATTAAGTTTGAAATCGTATAGATCAAAAATATTATGTGTTATTTTCTAAATCTACATATAATTCTCGGGTCAGTATTGTTGGGCCGAAAGTTGTCAATTGTTATTATTATTTTGCACAATCGTGAATTAATAATAATGCTATTCTAATAATAATAATATAATGTCATGATTTCGGTACCGTTGCGCAGGCGACGTCATCGACAGCATCATCTGCCAATCGTTTATTACGTAGCGTGTCACTAGACCTGCATGTGCGTGCGTAGGAGAGTAAAAGAAAATAAACGTGAAGTGCGTTCCAAATCGCAAAATATCATTTTTGACGGTCAAAGACCCCGATGGGTGGCCGCGTCTTATGTTTTGTTTTTCTGTTCAGCAGAATTACCTTGCCGCTGGCCAATACCATTGGCCGCCTACGGTAGGAGGTGTGCTCAAAAATAATTATAATTACTATGAATACTACTACTAGTACAACGGTGAAGAAGACTTCTAACTTTTTATTCTTAATATTCTCCATAATATTATCCTTTTATTACTTCTATAGTAAACGATATAGCTGTAAGTCTGAAATAAAAAAAAAAAAAAAACCAACAGAAAGAGATAACAATTTAGAAAATATAATCCGAGGGGAAAAACGAAAATGATACATGCGCATTATAATAACCAGATTTATTATAGATTCTAAATTGATATCCTTTTCTGATAATATACTCATCTAATTTCGATTCCACCTAACCAACCGGTTTCCAGATCCGTGTGTCCGATAGAGCATATACGCGTATAAATGATGGCCTGTACGTATAAGAGCCCGCATTGAGTGAGAGCGTAGAAAGGAGAATGGGCTCAGTTTAAAAATGAGTTCTTTTTTTTGCTCCACGTAAATTTTACACTAATAGACATGGCCGTGCTGTCGAATCGAGTACAAAAATAGTGAGCTTTCTCGTTGGTAATATTATTTTTCTCTTAAAAGCTGATGATAAATCTTTGTTCTTATTTTCCCATCGTCGTCTTTCCTACTCAGGACTGTGGATTGCTGTATTTTGTCGTTTGTATGATTTAATGCATTTATATTTTATTCTATTTTATGGTATCAAATTTAAATGCATTCGTCGTTCCGTTCAGAATCTAAAAAATGCGATCAATCGCCTTATAATTATAGCGTGTCGAGTCGAACATTGATATAATACTATTTAAATTGTATGCATTAATTTTTTAAGTCTATTTTTATACTCGTTTACATTTAAATACTTAAAATAAATAACCTGATTTAATATTATTAGTTGAAAGAATATTGTAGTTTCTAAACTGTTGAAATAAATATACATTTTCTGGTGTAACAAAAATTAAAATATTTTGAAAACTATGGTTTTTGATAGGTGTACCACCATATATAATATTATGTACTTAATTTTTTTCTAATAGTGCTATTTATGTTCATAAACCATCACAACGTATCCTTGATCATATACCTACATTATATAACATGTATACATCAACTTGTATGTGCATATTAGTTGCTTAATTTTATAATCGTTTAAAATCGTTTAGAATCATCACTTCTGGGCAATTTCAAAACCACGCCATTGTTTGTTTAATCGATAATGCCACTACAAGATTTTTGTTAACCATTTTTAAAGCACAAGTTATTTGTACTTCGGTTTTATTTTGTAACATAAACATACGTTTGGGTTTCCTCTTGGCGAACGAAAATCCCCGACTACATTTTACCTTAATGAAAATCGCCAACAGAGCACGGCTTTTGTGCACCGAGCGTACAATTTCAAACCATGGTTTTGAACGGTCCAATTATTTTTGCTCGATGATTTTTAATTTTGACATTCACGTCGGATAATGCGTCTGGGTCACGTGATATCTGTTGTCTGCTACCCTCGTGCGTGCCATTTAAAACGCGTTTTGGGCATTGTTTCTATAATTTTGGAAGTTTTTGCGATTATTATACAATATGTATTATGCATATACACTGGGACTGTACACATCCACTGTTGCGACCGTGAGAAATTCGTTTACTGCGCGTTCTACACAAAAAGGGTTGCGGGGGCGCGGAATATTGTATGTCAATGTCCCTTTTAGTCCCGAATTCTCTCATGGTTTTTTGAAACAGCTGGCCCACCATTACCGGACAATGGTCCTTCAGATTAACGCACGGGGTGGTGGCAGATGCAGGATGAGTGGATAGAGTTGCAAATGTATCGTACGGATATGATGATTTCCATTTAACTGGAACATATTATTATACCGAAAAGGGTCTATTGATCAAATTTTACGCATGTGTAAAATATTTATGCCGAGTCTTTTTGTCCTTACTCCCTTTTACTATTCAGATTTATATTCGCGATTTCCGAAGATTCAAAGAATATACGTCATACGTAGGTAGTGGAAAGGTTTTTTGTTAAAAAGAATTTCGGCAAACTTATCATCGATCAAATATAAAACTCATCGATATTCTGACCGACAGAAATTGTTTGGTTTTTAATGCCTAACATCTTTGCACATCTGTCCCGTTCTAATATTACCTTTACGTATTGCTTTAAGTAGGCAAGTAAGAGGATTAGTCAAACAATAGGCTGATAAATATATTATTTTTTTTTCAAAATTATTCCGTAAAATGTATTTTAAGAGGTGGTATTGTAACCAGATTCTATTAGCCACCTGAAACCTTACCGTCCAATTACCCCGCTAGATATGTGTGTGTGTGTTTGTTTAACACGTACTTTATTTTTAAAACATTTACCTTATTGAAATTTTACTGTAGATAATTTAACGCTTTAAAATGTTTTGGAAAACGAAGATTTTTGTACCCACGATATTGGTCTATCAGTGGATTCGCATTGTTCAGCTTATGTTTTTCATTTAGAACTGTGATGGAAAGAAATTCCATACACATAACCTTAAAAGTGCTAACACAGTAACACATATGTTAGCGGGACATCATCTTCTATATTTAGGATACCGGTCAAGTTTAGAATCCAATTAAAATGAATATAAATAAAACCCATAAAGAAATGTTTATCCTGCGTACATGAGATAATATTTATTATACATAATCTTATAACAATGAGTCTTATCCATTTATATATATTCATATAACATACGTTGTGTGCATGTTACGTATACGACGCTATACGTACATGATATTATGTAGTTATGTTGGAATTCCATAATAGGTAGTTAGACACAAAATATCCCAACCAACCTCAAATAATATAATAATAAACGTTAATAAAACGCTATTCTAACACTCGAGGTCGTCTAATGGCCGGCATTCTGCGTTACTGCGTGTTGTGTCTTAATTACCCAACGGATGACCCCCGTAGGCGCGCGCGCGCGTACGTACCTAGCCTAACCTACAATGGAAACGGTTGCGAGCCCCCGCGAGTACGACTATTGCAAGTGCACATCTGACTTCGTATTACCATACACGCCGTCGGCAGAAAAAGTCAGCACGGCGGCTTACGATCGTTTGGACTGCGAGTGGGTTTCAAAAACGTTTGTCTGGCGCGTCTGATGACACACCACCACCGCCGCCGCCGCCTAACCTAACCCCTCGGAGTTGGTAGCTCGCCGCGCCGCGGTCGGCGACGTCCGTGTCGTCGTCGTCGTCCACGTCCATCGCATCGATCACGTTACGCGCTTCTATTTATAGGTGGCGAGGTTTTCAGAATACACTTTAGCGCCTCGGCGGTTGTAATGACGAAACGCTGCCTGCCGCCGCCGTCGACCTGCAAAGCGGTCGAGGCCTCTGAAGGACAACCGGTTCGTCTCGGTAGTAGTAGTAGTAGTAGTAGTAATAGTAGTAGTAGTAGTAGTAATAGTAGTAGTAGTAGTAGTAGTAGTAGTAGTAGTAGTAGTAGTAGTAGTAGTAGTAGTAGTAGTAACAATAACAATAGTGGTAATAGTCTGTAGTATAGTAACGTAGTAGTAGTAGTAGTAACAATAATAATAGTGGTAATAGTCTGTAGTATAGTAACGTAGTAGTAGTAGTAGTAACAATAATAATAGTGGTAATAGTCTGTAGTATAGTAACGTAGTAGTAGATGATGACGTCGTCGCCGTCGTGTTTGGCATATAAAATAATATTATATTTTTATTAGAAGACATAGTTTGTAACCTACGGCTTATTATAATAACATTACACCGAAATTGTTTTTGGAGTGGTTGGGGGGTGGGGGGGGGGTGACAGCGCGCGTATGATAAAAACAGACGCTTTCTGCTCGGTCGGCGGTACCCACGATGATAATAATAATATATTCATACTTCTGGTTAGACTTCGCGTGGATGGGAATGCGGATGTATTAACGTGTGTGGTGTGTGTGACGTAGCGAAATCGTTTCGTAGTAACCATTTATTTATATCGTACGATCGGTATAATAATAATATTATTGCACGGATTGAAACACGCGGTCCGTAATTATTTACCATCGTCTATCCGATATTATTCCATCGCTGGGCATGTTTATACTCGATAATCACAACAATAATAACACAGCGTTACGTCGAACTCCTCGTGTGCGCACAATATTTATTTCGTGTTTCGTATTAATAAAGAAATTATCGAGAATCGAATAGAGTTGTCATCGTTTATGATATTTTTATCATCATACGTCGAATCCTTTGCTTTCCGTTCTTTCCCCATACATTGTAATTATTATTGGTGTCCCGAGTGAAGAGTCACTGTCGTTGTCGACTTTTCTCGTAAAGCCCGAGATACTCTGCTACAATATTGTCTACAGTAGTATCAGCAGCACTATCGACGACGGTGTACGCGAAACAGAATAATCGGTAAACCGTACCAAAAGTATATTGTCCTTTGCCGTCGTGTTTGTCTAACCTCTCTCGTAGAGGACAACGCAACATTATAAACGATATAATGACTTTTTAAAAAAAAAACCTTTACGAGTCGTTTCGCAAAGTACAGCGCAGTACACGTAAACAGAATATCGCCAAGATTTGCCAACTTATCGTACGTTACGTCACCGCATTACCGCGGTCTTGTTGTTGGTGGCCGCCTCCTCCAAGGTCTCGGGCGCGCGATTTTTTCGCATAAACGCGCGCGCGCGCGCACACTTAAAATGCCGACATTTTGCACGAATTCCCGTTGTTTACGACGACTGTAACGGTGACGAATGCTCGAAAATAAACAAAACCTAACCTAGTACAACGTGCCGTGGCGCGTCATCGACGTATCTGCGACGCACAAAAATGATTTCGTTTTCTCGCATCCTTAATGTAGATTTATTAACGAGCGCCTCCTCAAATACACACACGCGCGCGCGCGCACACATGGCACAAAACATCGCAGCACGCACCGGTTTGCCGATATTTTATGCGCCGCGCACACGTGCCGGCCAATCTTTGTTTCTTAAAAAATCCTCGCGGACACCAGCACATCGCCGCACACACCGGTGTCACCCGGTGCGTCTCGCACGACGGGTGCCGTTCTTTTTTTTAAGAGTGCAGAGATCGCGTGGAAATCGGTCGGTGGTTCTGTAACGATGGAAAACTCTTGCACTACCACCGCGCGGTTTGACCGTTTTCGGCCAATCCGAAATGTCTGTTTTCCGCCAACACACTATTTTGGTCACCAATTTAAAATATTATTACAATTTATTCGAAAATCGCGTATTAAGTCAAGTCAACATTATAAACATTATATTATCAATTTACACAAAAAAAAAATAAATACAATTATAGGGATGTTTAATTATTTTATGATTGTGTAGTACATGCATTTTTCATGGACTCCATTCGTGTAATCTATCCCCTCTTATATTTCGTTATGTTAATATGGTTTTCATGCTGACGACTCGGAACTTTTCTGTCTAGGAATTTTGGAATATCAGCACTTTGTATTTTTACATACGGTTCTGTTTAAATGTTGTTTATTATATTCAAGCAATACATAATTGGAGTGGAGTCTTTGTAAAAACATTGATTAAAATATGAATGGTAAGACTCTGTTGTTCTAGTTAAAACAGAAGAGCCCGATGCCCAAAATGTAGCAGGAAATATGCTTTCCTCACTGATGATATAACGGTGTCTGTTAAATAGTCACAATATGACTGTAAAAAAATAAAACGCTGTTAATATAAGTGTAATATTATATAACGAAGATAACGATGAAAAATACACCTAGTTATAGTATTATTATTTTTATCGACCGTCAAAGCATTTATGTTGGATTCCTCATAATATAGGTAATCACTCTTGATAATGATACATTAATATTAATATATTAATTTATGATTATTATATAAATTGGTAGTTTAACAGAAAAAATCATGAAGAATATTTTAAATTAAACGCATGTGCTACAATTATAAAAAAATTAAATCTATTAATATTTATATTTTTATATTTTTTTACTTGACTTAATATGTGATTTTATAATAAATTGTAATATTATTTTAAATTGGTGACCAAAATTGTGTACTGGCCGAAAACGGACATTTCAGAATGGTCGGTGTCCCCCCCCCCGTCTACACCCTGTGATGAGGTTGTTTTTTTCTTGTTCACGGATCAAAATTTTTTTTGACTTGTCGGCTGAATTAGGGTCGAAAATAAAACGACCTTTGCGTGATGAATATATCACAGTTTTATAATATTATTTATATTTTGCACAGCTGTGGTGCACATCGATAACAGTGTCGTTTTTGTTTTTTTTCTAAAATTTTGTTCATAAAATAAACTTAATTTTAATAAATTTGTTTCTAAAATATACTTTATCACTGTCAACTAATATTGATTTATGTTTAGTAATAACACGTAGAAAAATATTACGATTATGTGGTGTGGCTTTTGTCATAATAATATTATCGTTTTGATTTGTTTACGATTATTTCGGGAATATCATAATTGTTATTATAAATATCATAATAACGGTATTTCGACTGATTGGACTGTACAAAACGTTATTACATTTATTTATAGTGAAGATCGTTTTTGCGCTATTTTCAACCTAAGAATAGTGAAGTTGCCTATGTGTTCATTGTACCTCATTAGATTACCCACATTATGACTCCTTAAATAAATAGTAATTTCAGAATGAGTTCATAATATGCAATTTCTACGAACTGTGAATTTATATTTTATTTCAATATTAATAGATAAAAACGACTATTGTATGGTTTTGAGAATCACGTAGTTGAAGAAAAAATACAAACATGTACCACGTTACAAATAATTACATTTTACAATAAATACATTAATATATTATTGTATATATAATGTATTATATTAATTAGTATGCTGAGATAATAAAAACAATTTAATAAATATTAAAGCGCTAAAAAAATAATTTTTTTATCACATCATCTTGTTTATCATTTTAAATTTTGTTGTTTTTATCAAACAATATAAATACCGCTTTATTTAAAAAAAGATTCTTTGTCCAACATCTTAGGAATAACTTATTTTATATTCAGCTTAATTTTTGTATGTAAAAATATTAATTATTCATTCAAACTTCTAGTTATTTATCAATAAATAATAATTAAAAAACGAGTGAAAACCAAGTTTTTTTATACGCCAATTAACAACAAAATAAAAACAAACAAGACTTGCATGTTTAAAGTAGAATATACTCGTATATAAAATAACAACTGTTAAGATATTTTTTATTAAAAACATTAACAAAACGATAAGTAATATACACAAATTTTTAAACAAAATAATAATTTTATAGCTAAGATTTTGAAACAATTTATGAGTTTATTGTAATTATTACAAATCAGTAGTGCATAGTAGATGTAGAGATGAATCATTTCCCGCGTAAAACCTTAAGAAATAATATATTATTACTTCTAATTTTTTTTTTTGTATACTTGTAAAGTAGAATAAATATTTTATTTTAATGATAAAATTTATAGAATTCAGTTCTAAAAATGTTTTATTAAATGAATCACGCTTTGGATTTTTGCTTTTGATGGTTTATTTTATAACTTATAATTGATTATCTTTTGTATTCGGTAACAATCGATAATTGTTTTATCTTTTTTATACAACTATTCATTTGATTTGAACAAGCTCAACTAATCGGAATGAAATATTTTATTATATAATAAATTATTTTAAGTCTGTAATTTATAATTTGATCTGATTTGTGGTTTATTTTTATTAGATCATTAAGTTAAATTAATTAACATATTTTTAACTATAATGACTTTTTTGAGAAGCCTTTAAAATCTAGCAACATTTATTTTGTTCGATCACAGTCTTAAAGAATTACGTAAATAAATAAATAATAATATTTAATGCAGGCTAAGAGTCTGCCTATAAAGTTGATCTTTCACTTAACCCTTGTTATAAGAACTACTGTCATTGGCCGGGACTATTGCACTTATTACGCATTACACTTGTGTTTTGGTATTCCCGTTGTGTACTTCCATCCTTGTCTGTCGTGCATTCAATAAAGCTTAATCAAATTGAAAAAAATATATATAGAAGGTCGTCGTATAGGACACACAAGCACAATAATTTAATTTATTACAAAACGTGAATATATTCTGCGAAGAGAATTTTTTGTTCCATTTATCTTGTAAGCTGTAGGTGACGAAATCAAACATATATTTCGCCTACAAATATAAGAATATTACGGTGTCGAACGTCCTCTATCGTACCATCCACGCTATACATGGACTAACTAATTATTAATTGGTCCGCGACGCTCTGCCGCGCGTCGCTTGTGTGTAGGTAACTTGATATAATACTTTTATTATTATATTCCCAGATTTCAGCCTTGAGTATATATTAAAAGGCATGGCGATCCTCTAGCTATTTCTATAAAACGACTGCAGTGGTGTTATAATAAGACAACGTTTAAAACGTCATTATCAACCGTGTGTGCCAATGCTGCTACGAATTTCGTAGGCAATACGTAGCTGTTGAGGACGCTGAAAATCAACACGATTGCGTACTGATTGGCGATTACCATATTATTGGATTTAAACTTAACACCGGTGGCCGCCACGCATGATTTATTTATGTGATAATATTATACCTAATACACATAAGTAATTTATATTATTCACTTTAAAACGGATAATAATTTGTATTCCGAAATCCACTCGGTCGTAGGTGGGAGTACTCGTCAAGGTGGTTTGTCTTTTCGTTTAGTGTTTCAACGACGACGACGACGACGATCAGTGTTCACTTTATAATATAATTATGGCTACACCCGCAGGCATATAGATTACCACTTAATCACTAACATATTAGTGTCGAAAGTCGACGTATTCTTCCTCGTTTTTACACCAAACTTCGTTGTTTGCACATTTTGCGCGCAAAACTAGTATTTAATTAAGTGGCATACATGGTAGAGAGCAACATTATTTGCTTCACCCTCCACGTGATATCTTGAATGATAAATCATATTAATTTTGCTTTACTTTTGGATTTTTAATGGTTTTAGAGTGAGGTATTAAATCATTTCTCCCCTCCTCCGAAAACATTTTACAGGTACGCTGTATTAATTACAGCGTTAAAAAATTAAAAATACATTCAATGGCGGGAATAATCAAAACTCTTAACAAACCCAATATTTGTATACAACGCGTTCGCAATGATTGCGGTAGTATACTTACACTGTACGTTATAATGTATTCACGATATATGTAGTTAAAGAGTTCGGTCGATTATTTCGATAACCATATTATTATCCAGTTAAATGATCATTAGGGCGTGTAACATGTATTTAATGACGCGCGTTCTGTACCCGACAGCTACTTGTATTCTGCGCAGCATAATATTATATACGCATAACGACCAAAGACTGTATCGCTACCCACTTACAATATCGTTGCCGTACGATAATTAATATTGGGCCGTGTGTGTTTTGTAGAACTCCATACGTCACAATTTGTCGCTTCACAGCCGGTTCGAGAAGATCCAGAACGAAGGTACCGGCAAGTCGTCGTGGTGGCAGATCAACCACAACGCGAGCCGGACGACCGGCAAGTCCAGGCGTCGCGCCACCTCCATGGAGACGCCTAAATTCGAGAAGAGACGCGGACGCGTGAAGAAGGTCGTCGAGGCCATTCGCAACGGCTTGCACCCCGAAAACACGCCTAGCCCTAGCTCTTCGATTTCAGAAAACTCCGACATGATACCCGTGTCACCCCTGAGGGGATTCCAATTCAGGTTGGTACATTTTTTTTTTTCAAAATCTTTTCGTCGTGACTGTGTAGAATATATTTATTACTATACATTGCAAGAACTCATTTGCAGTCATCACGTGTACTACACGCGTATTACTTACTGCCCGACTCCAAGAGCTGTGTTTTAAGCCATTTTGGCATCTATATTTTAAAGCGCCCCGCTCCTCTTTAACCATCTAGGGATTAATTTTTTTAAATTCTTATTAAAATGTCAACGTTTTACTTCCGCTCAATAAGATTCTTTCTTGCTTAATTTTTTTCTACATACAAATACATTAGTGGGGGGCTCTATACTAACGCTCTTCTAATTATCAAATATGAAATAATATTCTATAACATACTTATACAATAGAATAACGATCGTAATTCATAATATAGCTAATTTTATATTGAGTCGAGCACTCCGGGGCAAGTGCCCCCCCCTCCTTTTAACACGGTCCAGAGGACTGGTAGGAAGCAAAATAATATATCGTTGCGTAATGGGTTTAATGACGAACGCGGTCAGTTTTGTTTTCCGCGTAACGAAAACTATTCGACGAACGCGTGTCGAATGATGGACTATTATTGATGTTTAATAACCAACCTTCGAATCGTAGATTTATGTGAGTCTGCTTCCGATGTTTATTTACCATGCTGTTTATTTACCTGAGCTGGTTGAATTGGGCCATTTGATCGTTATTTGTTGTCAAAAATGTAACGCTATTGAATTGCAGTTGGAAAATATTTAACTGAACGGTGATGTGTATAGAGAGTAATTGACTTACGTAAGAGTGAAGAGGGATAAATATTTTGAAAAAAACGTATTCATATACCTTATACTAATAGACGGAGCATCTTTGACAGTTGGGGTTGGGTGGTACGGTGACTGCAAATTGCGTTACAATGATGCCGTCACAAGTAGCATAAACAATAATTGTTCACACCTCATTTTTCATACCATATAATATTACTTTATAATATTCAAATCATAATTCTTTATTATAACTAAGGCTGGGAATATACGTGTAATACCCTAAAAATTCAAAATAATTAAAAAAAAAAATCTGGATTTATTAATGCCATAAAAAACCTTGGTATTTACTCTGTTAACTATGCACAAACTGACGTGCCGGTGTGGTCTACGCACATGCGCAAAAAAGCGGAACAACACGAACAACGTTGCCCACGTTGACCGCGAGAACTACCACCACGCTCCGTCTGAGTATAAGATCTATGGACGTATTGAACAATTAATCGGTAGTAAACGCAATCTTTATGGACAGCGATTAATCTTATTATTGCGTCTTATTGGTTAGTGATGTATTGTCATTGTCAGATAGATTGAGGCGGCGACGACGCGATAACGAAAAACAGGGGTACTCCGTCCGTACTTGAATGTTACTACCGAAAACGTATCAATAAACCAACAATTGTCACAAAACATTTTAAAACTGATTTTACGTTATGTATTTAAAGTCAAATATTCTTTTATTTTAAAACAAAAGTAAAAATTGTATTAATTAATAATAATTATTAAAATTAAATTAACATCTATATACATTATAATATTATAAATAACAATTTTAATATACATAACAAAAGTTTGTTATGGATGTAGTGGTACTACTCCTAAATCGTCGTCTTCGTCTGCATTACTTGTATCGCTATCGTCATTTGTACTATCTTTTCCGTACGTTACTATTAGTTTATCGATTTCGATGTTCATATAACTTTCATTTTTCCACGTTAGTGCTTCTAATTTTTTCACGTTCGCATAAACTGCTCCTCGCTGGGATTCACCGATAAATTCCATTTTTTGTTTACACAGTTCTGCAATTTTTTTGATACTACCTTTATGATTTTGTTTTGCAATGTACTGTTTTACTTGTGACCAAATCATTTCAATGGGATTTAAATCCGTTTGATACGGTGGTAGTCTTAATAACACCACGGCCTTCTTTACTTAACATACTATCCAAAGAATATTTAATCGACACTTCTTTGTGTTTACGCATTATATTGTAAAATTGTGGTTTAAGCATAGTTGAATTAAAACTTGTATTAATTTTAGCCAACCAATTTATCACCTTTTTTAAAGCTATTTAAGTTTGGAGTATGGTTAGATTGATGGCAATGATAAGACGCATTATCCAGTACCACAACAGACTTTACTGATATTTGGTAGTAATTTTTCTGCGATCCATTTATTATAATTATTTTTATTCATATTATCGTGGTAATTACCACTTGAGCTTTGAGCTTCTCACGTTAGTTATTTCTAAGTATTCTATTCTTTTTAAACGTACATGATGTTTTTTCTATCAACAAAAAAAATGTTTGTTTTTCAAAAATAATATTTTAACAGCAAGTATAAATTTCTCAACCGTAAACATGTATGTGATGGTTGCCTAAAAGCACATCTATATCAATGTTGTCAACTAAAGTTTTTAATTTAGTCACATTATTCCTATTTTTTTATTATTTATTAGTGTTATCATTGTCATTTCAATGTATCTGGCAACGACTGTACCCGATTTCTTAGGTCGAACCGAACTGACTTCATACATTTTTTTTTTTGAACCTGAACCAAACCTGTAAACTGTTCAAATCAATTTCTAAATTTATATATATATATGCGATTACTTTTCTAATACTATTAGGTATAAATATCTAATTATTGTTCGTGGACGAAAAAATGGGATCGAATTTTGTTTTCATCAGTTAGGTTTTCGAACCGAATTCTAAAATTAGGTTTAAAAATTGCAACTGTTGTTTGTACCTACCTAACAGTAGGTAGTACCAACCTAACATCACTAATGTTTTGATCCTTATACGTTACAGTCCCGACTTCAGAGCGCGGGCTTCGTCGAACGCCTCTTCCACCGGCCGTTTGTCACCGATATTCAGCGAGCAGCTCAGCACCACCGATTACGGCCTGGACTCGGTGGCTGAACAGGGCCAGGCCGACCAACTGGCTGGCTCGCTGGCACAGACCGTCCGGCTCTCTCAGCCGTTGCAGACGCTCGAAAGCTACAGAGACGTGTTCTTGGACAACCGTCCACCCCCGCCGCCGTACAGTAGCTTATCGATCCAGTCGTGTCCCATCCACGGTTACCAAGGGTGTTCTTGTTTCAACCTCAACCAGCTCGAGAACACTTACATAAAACAGGTACGCTGCATGCAGGAAGCATCATTGTCGTAGTGGCGATAGTGCAGGTCACACTGGTCACTATACCATTATCGTTTATTACAATACGATGACCAACCGATGTAGTATCGTATAATAAAGTATAATATGTAGGTGCAATCAGAGTTGAGCATGATACTAAAAAGTTCTTTTGACTTTAAATTCTAAGATTAAAAATCCGGATTCTGGATTTGGACGTGTAAAGTCCATTTTTGCCAAGTACTCTGCCCAACTCTGTACATAGAGTATCAAGTATATTATATAACCCGCTTTCAAGCACAAGTATGGACTTGGAACTTACAGTTTTTTCCTCCACAGGAGTGTATATCGTTCGACAATATGTTGAACGACCAGCAGGATGACAACATGTCGGCTACCGTGGTCGGACAAATAATGGGCTCGTCACATCTGTCGTTCGACGAGCTCAATATAAACTTGGACAAATTCCCACCTGTTGAGTGCAACGTGGACGAGGTGATCAGCCATGAAGTCAGTCTGGGCGGCTGCTTGGACTTCAACAACTTCAATCCACCGGTACAACCGCAACCGTCTGTAGCCACCACGCAGACATTAGCATCCGTCAGTCACGATCAATCGTCGTTCACCTCCGGACACCATTGGGTCCATTGAACAACAGGTGTGTGTGGGTTTGTGTGGTATCTATAATAGTGCAATATCTAATAATCTTCGGTCGTACGTTGAATGGTTTTCGATTTGTGTTTTTAATGTTGTCAACGGTATCGAAATTTTCAAAACTTCCGGTACCTACCTATATAGAAAATGGTTGAAAAATATTTTTTGAATTTTTTGTAGTTTAAATTCCACTTGTTAAAATTTTAGTCATATTATACGTCACTCGAGCACCACTCTGGTTTGTTGTTTTAATTCAAATACGAATTCATCGCTCAATTCCGGTCTGGCAGTGCTATAAATATTATATAATCATAATAATATGTTCATCTGACATTTCAATATTTCGTATTGACGGTCATTGTGTATTTTGTGATTATTGATTCGAACGTAAGCACCCACGGTGTTATGATGTATACCTTTTTTCGTTTAGATTAATTATTATATTATCAATGTTGGAAGTGTTTCGGAGTAGGCCGAGTCACGTCGCCGCCGCGTCGTCGTGAAATTATTTCTTTATGCGTGCATTGAGTGGGTCCTATGTTTGTAATAGTAACAATGATGACGAAATTAAAAAAAATATGATGCATTTTTTTTATGAATTATTAAACGTGTCGTTATCTTGTGTTTATGCATCGTTCTTATCATTGTCTTGTTCGAAGTAGTAATGGTTTCTGAGTATTCTGTTGTAACCGGAGCACTGACAAAGTATATCCGTTAATGATTCAATTTTAGTAAAGAACCCTTGAGAATACTCGAGTAAAAGAACCGGGAATCGTTCTATATATGTCAATTATTTATAATCCCGCCAGCAACGAGCTAATACTCTCGAATTTTTGGTCGCAGTTTTTTTTTGTTTGTTTTTTGTTTTTTAAAAGAAAAACTACATTTTCTTCACTGCTTTTATAGCCTCGTGTCATATTATTTCCGGTACAAATTATGTAAGGTTTTGTTTCTACCGGCCGTGTTCTTTCCTCACGAGGGTCTTTGTTTTTCTCTCTTTTCGGTATACGGTGGCGCCTTTGTGAAACAATGTCGCGGACTTCAATTACTTCTTTCTCTCATTCTGCTTATTCGCCGTCTCGTCTGTTTCCGAAAGGTCGGCCAATGCACTTGTGTTATTAAAATACTTCCAATTCGCGTCCGGGCTTTTATGACCCGGGGTCGTCGTCTCCACCACCACTTCGCCGTCTTACGGTCTGCGTTTGTGGCGCTAGCCAAGTCTCAACCGATCGTATCAAAAGCACGCACACTTTATGGTCCATCGTAATTTTTTTTCCATTTTTTTTTTCGTATTGATCAACACAACAACAACAATAATAATATTTTATATTATATGATAATAACCACCGTGATTATAGATCATGGAATTAAAGCGTGGATATTTTATAGACGTTTTAATTGATGTTAATTTTTAAAGAATTTAGAATTAATCGACGGTTCAAAGGTCGCGTTAATCGTGGCCAATGTGCCCTTCTATTTTACCGTTAGTTTCATGTTGACGTGCGGTGTATGGTGTACTATATATTTTTATAATAACAATAATAATTATAATAATAATAGTAATATTAGGTACGTATAAGTAATTAATAATATTTCTCTACGTGAACAGTATATTTCAATATTTGAATAGGCATTTCATTCACTGTCAACTCGATAAGAAATTCGATTGTTTTTCATAATGTAAATTTGACGTAGGTAATCAGCAGTGGACTCTGTCCATATGTGTTGTTGAAAATCCAGAACGTCTCTTGAAAATAATATGGTATAATAAATAATAATATTATTTTATTTCTTTTGAACATCGTTAGTGGTTTTTCATTGTTTCTGTATACGGTCGACTCTGTACATGTTCAGTTTAAACATACTCGTATACACATTTATATTCAATAAAATATATCAGAACGATATGAAAAATGCACAAAAATGCTCTAATATTGTCATGAATATAGTTGTAGTTTTGGCTACAGTAATAAAATATGAAAAATTCGAATTACATAAAGATTTTCTGTAGCAAATCGTTTTTACTATTATATTTATTAATGTGCGTCGTGCTAATTTAATATTACACTGTTTCTCCTAAGTTGACTACATGTATATATTTTCTGATGCTGTGCATGACGTATACTGAATATTTAGTTTGATTGACAGTGGTATGAGTGGAGGGGAATGATTTAAACATTTATTTTCCATCACGTTTTCAGCGTTTACTGCGTATACCTTCCATATGAGTGAGGGAGGGGGGGGAGTCGGCTACAGTGCGGAATTACAGTATCGTGTTCGTTTCATTACTTGAAATAATTGAATAATAGACTTACCTGCGATATGAAATGCATAGTGCTAATGTCTAATGACTTAATTGATTATTAAAACCATTTACAATAGCATTATTATTAATTTTTTGGATTGTGCATTTATTTATTTATTTAATTTTTTTTTTTGTTTTTTGTTCTAGTTGAAACAAATGTGTGTCTTCTATGAGAAATGCTAAATACAAGTCTATGGAAATGTTTTAATTATTTCACCTCGTAAATTTATGTTAATTTTCGATGTTTAAAATTATAATAATATATAGAATATTATTAAATTATACATACATAAAAAAAAGGAAAAATGTGTTCGTTTTAAAGTAACAATTATTTTATACATTCTACTATATACATATTTGCTATACTAGGTTAATATTATATTTTATTACATGTACATGTGGAAATATATTACTTGTATAAACGCATATATTATATAGTATATTATTTGTTAACATTAGTCTCTAATATTTGTTGTAGTTTTAAAAATTCATGTAATAGTTATATATTGTTAATTAGATAACTCAATGTTAAAATAATACTTATTCATCAAAAAAAATATATTTTTCGAGTTAGCTTGTTATAGCTTGAATGATTCCAGGTGTTAACTGTAATCGAAAAACTTAAATTAATTCTTTAGTCTAAGTATTGTAAATAGGTTTGCTCAGCAAAAAAAAAAAAAAAAATTGTTAGTAGCCCACATCCACATTATTATTTATACATAGAGATACACATGTTTGATTAACAAAAATGTCGTCTACACTCTATGCATGGAATTCAAGGACAATTTCCATTTACTTACTCAGAATTATATATTTATACTTTATTTGAGTTAATCTTGTTTAATATACATAAACAGGCTCACATATATTATGAACACGCATGCATGATCACATATGGGTATGTTTTGTATATACATGTATATTGTATATGTTATCACTTATCCTAAAGTGCTGAGTAATAAAGACTGATTGTCTTTGAAATGATTGGATTTTTCTTTAATTATTATTATTATTATTATTATTATTATTTTGTTATTGTTTATTGTGTATATATAAATAGAAAGTATTTGCTAGTAAAACTGTTTATTTTCATCAAACAAATTATAATTGATTAAAAGAATACAAAATTATTTTACATTTTTGTGCCATAAATATTATAATAAACATATTTTCACATGACAGTGTAAGTATTTACTATTTTTATAACTGTGCAACAAAAAAAATTTAATGTTAATATTTGTACGTATATATACATACATACATACTTATATTTTTATTTTTTGTTCATTTAACTCATTTAAATGAATATGCCAGTGCCTTTGATCTCAAAAAGATATACCTCCAAAACAAAAACATAAATAACATTTGCAAATATGAGTAGCTTTTGTGTTTGAATATGAATATATATATATAAATTAATTATACACATTGCATATAAACGTTAAGGTAAATGGATATAAAAATTAACTTTCTTTTGTATATATGACAAAAAAGTGTAGAAGTTTGTTCGTTTGTTTTTTTTTGCACAAAATTGTTGTTATCTGTACAAGCTCAATGTGTATAAAAAAATTTTAGTGTGCTTAAATAAATGTGATAAGCTTATTTTTGGGGAATTATATTGTACAAGGTATAAGATGATGATTTTTTCTATAGACGCTAACGAAGTGATAAATAGAATAAATTTGTTTTAGCGATTCTAACTTTTAATGATTGATTATTATTATATAATTATTATTATTATTATGAAATATGATTATAACTATATTATTTATTATCTACTAAAAACAATAAATGTAAATACAAAAAACTATTTTAAACGTACATTTACTGATGTTGCTACTTTTTAATGTGTCAATTTAAATACGGATTATTTATTGTTATGGATTTACGGATAATTTGAATGTATTTGACAACTGTTTTGTATTTCATTTCTTATGTATTTAACTTTTCATAAAATATAGTGTAAATGTTGATAAATAATAAAGCAAACTGCCTTTATGATTTGTCTACAGCTATTTTTTTTTTACCAATTGGTAGCAAATTTACAAACTTTATTGTAAATTATATGTACATATTATTAAAATTAAAATTGTGGTTGAATTACAATTGCATGTTATATTTTATCTTATTATAACTTATCCAAACTAGTAGTGTATTGGATTGGATGTGCCACACTTGCACTACATGACTTTTTTTATAATAATTATATTTGATGATATAATTGTTATAAAATCGTTATAAAGAACAATATATTTAGCACAAATACAACTTGATATATTATTTTGAATAATGATAGTATTAAATATTGCCTCATTTATTTAAATAATATAAAAAATAATAATAGTTAATATTAATATAATAAAAAGTATAAGCATAGATTGATTGAGAAAAATTCACACATTTATCGAGTAATAATATTATAATTGCTGTCAAAACAATTCATTTTGCGAGAAAAATGTGTAACTACTTATTTTGAGTCTCAGTATCATATGAAAATTGCCGGTATTTGGTTTTTTACTCGGAATGGAAACGTAAATCCTTTTAGTTTTTTGTGAATTTACTCATTTTACCACTATGGATTGCTTTTTTTACAATAACTGTCGGTATACCTAATTGGTTATTGATAAAATGATTGATGATATCTAATCGGTTATTAATAAGTGTCTTTCCAAAATTGACCATTTTAGATTCCGAGCAGAGCGTTAAATGAATTGGTTTTGCTGTTTTACTTTGCAGCCACGGGGGGTACTTAAAAGCTTCAAACAGCAATTTAATAGATTGAAAATAAACACACGATGCTTCAGATATTTAGGAAAGGTCATTTTTCGAATTTCTCAGTATAGTTATTTCAAAAACTACAAAATAACAAAGAAATATATTAGTAATACTCACGTAGGTTGTGTGCGGTCTAACCAAATCATGAACATTTTTTCAATAAACCTAGAGTATTCAGAATAATTTTACAAACCCACATAATCATAAATTTTAAAATTCAGTCGGTAATTTTTGTGGCACAAATTCCAACTGTAAAAATATACCTAGTACTAGGTATATGCAGTACTAAATCACCAAATGGCAAATGGTATTATTTAAAATTACCTACGTACATTGATCCGTATTGATCATAATATTCATAATACCTATAATATATCATACAAAATAGTTTAATTGTCTTAACATTTATTTTGATATCGACAATAATCGTAAAAACATTATTTCGTAGGTACACGTAAAACGTTTCCATACATACATGGCTAGACCTTCGTGGCAGCTTTTTTAAAAGCTTTAGTAACCTTTATTAAAGTTCTCATTCGTGCATTTGCATATTTTGTACTGGCGAGGATCTCGTATGCTCTGTAATCACAAAATACGATTAACAAAATATGTTGCTTATAAAATATTATCAAAATTTGAAGTGTATATATTTGCATATATTTTGGAGATTTTAAAGCCTACCTATAATTGATGTTAAGGCCATACCTATACTTTTTTATTTTAGTGCATAGGCTACTGCAGGTGTACTCGAATTGAAGTATCATAATATATATATAAATATGTTATGATAACACTTACGTATTATTATTTGTTATCTAAGTTTAAGTTTGATTAAATAAAATAATTTAAATTTTTTATTGTTTTATTAATAAAGTACTAGGTATGTGCTTTAAGTGGAGTCTGAACCCGGAATCCACCAATAGTATTCGCAAGAGTGATAAGTAGGGCAAGTTGCCACTTCCGACTTTTTTCTATGCAGTTTTCACAGTTTAATGTAACAGGTCGGCTAATCTCATTACAAAGGTATATAATAATATAATACGATTTACGACATAAATAGTTTCCAAATATTGATTACATACATGAATATATTTTTTTTCGCTTAAGAGTATGACGTCAAAATTAGAACGATGGCGAGAATTTAAAGCGTTCCTTGGGCAGCGTGGTGTTGGCGTATAATTAAGTATATTAAACGGTCCAAGCGAATTTAAAATTATTCTAGGTATTCCGTATGAGTTTATTAGTAAGAATACTATTATATTTTTTTTTACACTTATTCAAAAGTGAAGCCGTTTATATTAGGTTAACATTTTTGGTACAATAAGGTGAAATGTGTCAATTATCTGATTAAATAAGCCATCGATGGTTACTAAATTAATTTGATTTATTGAACTTTATTTATACTATATATATATATAAATATTATTATTATTGAATAATATGCCTTGCTGTTGCCAGGGGTGGTTAACGGGCTTCTGCCCCTCCTCTTTATTAAATTTTCAGAAGACGATTAATGTTTCACAGTGAATGAAAATAAAAAAAAAAATTGTTTGGTCACCGGTGCAACTATAATAAATAATAATTGCAAATAACGACCGTAGAGACATCTTAGTGCCTACGAGGAACATGATGGGAAAACACGAGCAGGTGACTGATGTGTACTGTGTGCGTCGGCGTACGGGTGACGCGTTTCTTCGGACCGGAAGTGATGGAGCACGCACAAATATATACGTACCTCCTGAAGTGGCGTGTCGAAGTGAAATATTTTATCGGGCAATTTATTTTTTGAAAGACCTACCACCCCGGCTTGGCTCTTGGGCAGTGCTCATTATACACATGATATGTACAACATGCACAACAAAAATGTATCACTTTCTTTTGAGCGGTGTAATTGAATTATTAATTAATAGGTACCTTTATAGTTACACCTAGTAATTAATATTAAAAGTTCATATCACAATAACCTAATTCACCCACTCCTACAAAATTGTCGGGCAACTGCAGGGACAAACGACGCGAAATGCGCCCAACAAAAGGGAAAAATCTTAAATTACGCCCAGTATATTTTAGATAAAAATTTTTACGTAGTAAATTGTGCCCAATACATTTCAGGTATAAATTTCTACGTAGTAAATTATGCCTAGCAGAGATATTATTTTTATGTTAGCCATTTAGCATTACCCAGAGGATACCATGTGGAGGCTACCATCACTCCTCCAAAAATAATGATTTTTAGGCTTGGTTAAAATAAACAAATAAATTTAAAATTAAAATTTTATTTTAAACTGATTAATATGGGTGGGTGTATTAAGTTGCTAAAATTGTTGTTGTTAGGTTAATTATATATAGAGTAAATAATAATAATTTTATAAGTTTTTTCATATATTATCAGTATAACAATGCTACATAATTTTCACATATTCAGCCCATAAGTTATTGATATCGATAATATCTTATCGATTGAAACTATAAACGTTTGGATTATATACCAATAAATGCACAACCGTGTATAAAATAGATATCAATGAATTCATGGTCGCTTAGAGTCAAAACTATGGGGTAGCAAAAAAAAAAAAAAAATAAATATCAATGAAAAATTGCCTTCAGTTTATTTCATAAATATCGTATAATTAAATCAATAAATAATTAACACCATCACACTATCACAGAGTATATTATTTTGTATCCCCCGGTTTTAGAATACAGTGTAGGCACATTTAACAATCAAAAACTTGAATAATAAATATCGAATAAAATTTATTTCAAGGTAACAAAACAATACCCTTGCTACCACAAAAAAATTTATGGGGTAGCAAAAGTACCCACCAATACCCCTTAGTGCTGACGCCTATGTATAGGCAGGTATATATAATTCAACAGACTCGAAATTTCATCGCACCACACAACAATTTACGCACTCGTGGTGACCAGAAAACGCGGTTTTGTCACGGCACGCGGAGAAAAAAAAACCGTCGATGACCGCGTTTTCTCACGGACCGTCGAACCGACGGCGGAAATTATCGCGGTTAACCCGGTTGCGAGTAACGTTGGTAAACCATATTATGGAGTATGGACGGTGGTCGTCCCGGACGTGGCATGACTTGGGGGGAACGCGAACGGCGAACGCATTATTGTGCAGCACCGACGGATTGCGGTAAAAAAATTCCCAGTTTAAAAATTTGCATAGTAGGTACTATCTTAATGATGATTAATAATATTTTAATAATCAAATAAAATATTTTAATTTTTTTTCCCCAAAGTTCATTATTAGGCTATCTGTTACGCATCTGAACAATGTAGTAATAGCTTAAAAGATGTAATAAATACATAAAAATAAAACATGACATTGAATGTCGGAGTGAAAACGCCTCCCAGTGGAGGTACTTCATCAAAAATGAAATAAAATATAAAAGGTTAAATATATTACACAGGTATAATGGTATTATTAGGTAGGTACTATGTATGAGAATTATGTGTTTTGTCTGTGTAGGTAGGTACTTTAATAGGCATTGCTACCTTTTAAGATTTAGTTTCTCAAGTTTATTACTTGTTCCGACTTTTTTCGACCATAATTTATTGCAATAAATGCATCATAGCCATGTATTATAAATGGAGGTGTAAGTGAAAATAAAGCTCCCAGCAAATTTGCATTATTTTTTTTTTATAGATAGAAGATTATATTTATGACGCATCTATGCACAATGCACATATTATACACTTGTAATTTTTTTTTATGTGATTGAATTCAAACACCTGCAGTAGGCAAACATATAAAATAAGTAAATAAATTATTTGATATTAAATATACCTACTATTATTTAATCGCTACGTTCAAATATATATTATTTGAAGTATATTTTTCATTTTATTTTGACGCTGCTCCACATCGTAAGCATTTATGAATTTTTATACTGGGGATTTTTTCAGAGTATTCTTTTTCCGACCATACATTACCAACATATGGTATACACCTGCAGGGCTCATCAAATGGCCGCCCATGGACGAACATTATCTGACCCACAGTCCACAGACAACAAATGTATTTATTAAATTATTTTTTTTTACAGTGATGAAATTTTCATTAGTTTTCATATTATTTTTTGAATTTTCAATGTGGCTCTCCAAAAACATTAGTTATTTAGTGATTCTTGGTATACACCCAGTCTCCAACTCCAAATAATCGTAAGCGTGTTAAGCCGGATTCACGCAGCTACCCCACTTGTATCGTATTGTGCGTAAGCGTGGTAACCCATGGTTTCAACTGGAAACCACATTGATTTAAAAGTCGAGCTGTAGTAAATTCTTGGTATACCTGGTTACAACTTGGTGTTATACATGAATACACGATATCGAAAAAGTAACGTACAATCTGCAGAATGCGATTTGATCGACACGACGCAGCTGCAGCGAACCCGAGTTAACACCGTAACTGCAGTCTTTTCTGTCTGAGGAAAACTCGGTGGTCACCCGTATTTTTCTTCGCGTTCGTCTTGTCGTCCGATTCTTGATAAAACCGTTTTAGCGTCATTGTCGCGTCGACCAAGAGTGTGTATTACCTACTTACAGTGTTCGCATTGGGAGAGGGATACGCGTGGTAACTCAGCTCCTAAACTAGCTTTTGATTTAATTACTACATTTCCTTAAGAGAACGCATGGGCACATGGTATTAAAATATTAAATACCAACGAAATATTTTTTTTTTTGTATACTCGTATATTCAATTTTATAAAATATTAAATAAGTACCCACTACCTAACTCATAATTGAAAATGTTGTTTTTTCAAAAATCAAAACTGTTACCTAATGATTTGATAACAAATTCAATTTAAATCTGGTTTCAACATAATCTTACCAATTATCTGCCTTTTTTGAATAAATTAACAAAGTTATTTGTTGAAAATATAAAAATTGCATGTTGCTATAATTGATAATAAATATTTATAAAACTATAAATTTTTAATAAAGGTTTTTGTCGTTAACATGTAATTAACATACTGTTTTGAAGTTACTACTATTTATTTAGTGTTCAAAATGTATTGTATTTATTAATTTTGTTATGTACCTATACGTTTTTAAATTGAATAGGAACTATAATAATAATTTTTTCTTTTTAATACAATTAGGAAAAAAAAGTTTGAAATGATGAAGAGTGTAATATAATCAACATTAAAAGTAATATATATTAGGAATTATTTCATTTAAAATATGGTAGTAGTAATTCAGAATTACGCTGTTTATTCAATTTTTATTTGAATTCCCTTTCTTTCAATTTCCCAATTCGAACACTACCTAGGTAGGTTTACACATTATTTATTAATTGTGGTGCCAGCGCGTATAATGTTTCATACAAACGGTATTAACTGAAACAACGCTTTCTCGATTTTGTAGGAATTTATCGATCAGAATGGTGTAGCGTATTAAATTATATTCATAATTAAAACAGGCTTATGATAAAATAACTTGTTGCTATTCTATACAATCGCACATAACATATTATATAGTATAGACCAGGGGTGGCCACTAACATTAACTTTGGGAGCCGCAAATTTATAAAGCTAATTTGAGGTAAGCCACATTGTAAAGTGATGTTTATGAAATGAAGACACATTTTTCATTTTAAATCAATTGAAGGAACGTTTATTTTTTACATTACATAAAACATTATTAGGTATTATTGACATAGTTATTAACACTATTATTGATTTATTTATGAGAAGTGCTTTTTCGAGTGTTCATTTTTTCTGTAAGCTTTTTGAAATCTGGATGATAATTTGTAAGCGCAGTTCGCACAAGTTCACTTAAATGTTCATCAGTTAGTTCAGATCGATATTTAGATTTAATGAATTTAAGCGTTGAGTACAATGATTCACACACATAAGTAGTGCCAAAGATTGAAATAAGTCTCATAGCACACTTTTTTGTATGTGGGTATTTTTCTTCTGGGACATTTTTCCAAAATTCTATGGTAGAAACGTCATTTCGTTTAAGTCCTTTTAGTCCATCGTCCTCTTGCAGTTCTAGTAACTCCAACTCTACAGCTGCTGTATCCTTTGTTATTGGTGATGAAATAGGACAGCCATTGTTCACAACATCAACAGCAAAAGGATTTTCCAGGAATGAAAATGAAGGTTTAAGTGATCTTAAATCATTAAATCTGCGATTGATTTCTTCAGCAAGGCCTGAAATCTTATTCATATATTCTTCAGTTTCCACCGGAATGTCGGGAAAGCTTTCACTAATTTTCTTCAAACATTTGAAGTGAGCAAATGTTTTTGTCTGAAGGTCTTTTGTAAAAAGCTTTAACTTGTTATGAAAGCTAAATACAGTCTGGGCCAAATTAGAAATAAGTTTTTCCTTTCCTTGTAAAGATTTATTTAGAGTTTGTAAATACTGAACCACATCTGTAAAAAAAAGCCAAACCTAACAACCACTGGGGTTCATTAAGTTCAGGAAAAGATTTTCCTTTTTCTTCCATAAACTGTTTGATTGGATCAAGTAACTCAAAAAAACTGCCAAGAACATTGCTTATTGATAGTCATCTCACTAAGCAGTACCAAGATACATCATTAGGTAACTCATAATTGTTCATATCTTCTATAAAAGATTTGAACTATCCGTGTGTTTTGGCACTTGAGCGAATGCAGTTTACAATTTTTAGAACTATCTGCATAATATCCGGATATTGAAAATATTTTGCTACTAAATGTTTTCTGTGAATAATACAATGTACAGGTAGGAAATCAGGATATGATGTGTCAGCTTTTAATAGTCCAATAAGCCCTTGTTTCGTACCAGTCATAGAATGTGCACCATCGGTAGCAATGCTGACAATATTACCGATAGGCACTGCGTTTTTCTGTAAAACCCCATCCGGGGATTCTTTAATGTCACAACCCCGAGTAGTATTCTTCAAAGTAACTAGGTCTAAGAGTTCTTCCACCACCTCCAAGTCTTTTGACACATACTTCACAAATATGGCAAGTTGTGGCATATCTTTAATATCAGTAGACTCGTCCAGTGCCAGGCTTACTGCTAAACACTTGCTTAAATTTGTTTGTGAATTATTTAAAATATCGGCACTAATAACAGAAATTTGCCTCTCTATTGTGTGTCTAGCAACAGGCATTTCGTTTATCAGTTTCTGCAGTTTTTTATTTTCCGGTTCTAAAACAGAAATAACTTGTGCCATGTTTTTCTTAATAAACTCCCCCTCTGTGTAAGGCTTTTTTGCTTTTGCAATATTAAAAGCCAAGATGAAGCCAGCTTCAGTTGTTAAATCTGCTTCCTTGTTAAACATTGACATAACTCTACTCTGACCATGAAGTTTTTCTTTGAGTGATTTCAGTTTGATTTTTCTTAACTGAGAGCCAACATGAAAATCTTTATTAAAACCACTGTGGTTACTGTCATGATTTTTCTACGTTTCAACAGTCAACAGTGTATTGTTAAAATGTGAAACAATTGATCACTTGGTATTATCAGCTTGTTGCCTACATAACCTTCTACGAAATAGATACATAGAATCTACAAATAATTATTATTACAAATTTGATAAAAACGAAGCTCCCCCTACAAAAAATATGATACCAATTGCTAGATCTGGAGGATTTGCTAACTATGAAGGATTTCTAGTCAGGGATGAATTCACAACATTTTTCTGCAGTACACAAGCGTCAGTTCCGTGGCAAGATCATGAAACTCAAAAAATAGATTAAAATTTATCATGTACACTAAGTTTAGTTATTATTATATATTACTTGATATCGTTAATTAATTATTTCTTTATGCTATAGTGTAATTATATTATGAAAATGTATTTAAATAAATGTACTTACTACTTTTTTTTAAATTAATTGAAATTTCTTTCCATA
>JACXSJ010001659.1:0-78020 GCA_014851325.1 Pentalonia nigronervosa | reverse complement strand
ATATAAAATCCATTTACATAAATATGAATACCATACATTTGATAAAAATGTGATGGTTTATAAGTAAAAGTACCATCACCAAAAATATCAGAATAGTTGAAATCGCATAAAAAATTTAAATTCGTTTTACATGTAATCAAAATAATATTATTTACATTATCAACATATGTAAACTCTTCGTTTTTATTTGTTAAAATTACTAAATTATAAATCTGTTCAATTGCTTCGTTGAGTGATTTAGGAACTGGGGGTAATATATTTCGACGGTCTCGATATATGTATAGACTTTCTGATATTATGAACATCACAATGCTTAGAGGTGCTGCACGTGGAAAGCTCTGTACGTATTATTTTATTAGGTCGTAAAGTTAAATCTTCACACGCTTTTCTTTTACACCTACCTTGAACGTCCAGTAAGTTTAAAGTTTCTTCAGTTTCCGGATCATGGGTATGGCTGTCTTTAATTTCGGTTAACTTCGTTTTTGAACTATTGGTTTTGACATACGCACTATAGGTTTTTTTTACACAACGCCAACTTATATCTCCAGAAACAAAGGCTCTACTCACGTGATATTTAAAATAATGAAAAACTAAACAAAGTTTTTGTTTACTTGAATAGTCATATAAAATTACATTATAATAGTACTCACTATTCATATACTGATGCAACTGACACATAAAATACAACTGATAAATGCATTTTTATATAATATAATCTTTATCGATTGGGATTTTACAAATTCGATTAGCACAACTAACGACAAAATATTATTATCTTTATCTATTTGGATATTGGTTTCGATTAGTTTGGGAAACGATCAAATATTATTTTAGATTTTATAGTGATACGCCAATATACTCAATAAATGGCAACGTTGCACGATTTTCACCTGATCTGAATCGGGCGCATATGGGCTATGATTTGGGACGCAAATGGGCTACGATAAATGGGTTTGGGCGCAAATGGGTTGCGCCGGTGCACTTCTACCCCTAATTCTTGCACTGCACATTCATTATTCTTCTAATCTCAGGTAGCGCATTTATGTCAATATTACTCAATGTAATTTTTGGATCACTTTTATTACAATAAAAAGTCAATCTTACAAATAAAAACATACACATAGGTATATTTATTCACATTACTTTGTACTATATCAAAAAAGAAGTTATAATATTATAAATAAATTACATATTAAGTTTATAGGACACATAAAGTCTGTATAATTAGAATTGAAAAATTAAAATAAAAGTTGTTAACGTGTTTTTGAAAATCACGTTGAAAAAAAAAATTGTGTAAAAAACCTAACTAGATTTGGCTAATTTAAGTGATTTTTCTTATCAGTATTTTGATTATACAATTTTATAGGCAGAATTACTAATATTAAAATAGTGAGTAAATAACTACATTTCGAATACCAATAATAATACTAATATATTTATTATTAATAGCGTGATTTTTTTTTTTATTTTCAGTGAAGATGGCACAAGGCCGAAACAGCGTGAACAACAAGATTTGTACATACAAACTCATCATAATATGCATTCAGGTCGCCCGCACCTCTCATTTTATCATATTCGCCTACGAGCCTCGCACTAAACGATTGATATAATAATAACATAATATTATGTGAAATTATTATTATCATGAATACATAATTCGATACCATACAACAGCTGCGGTACTATAGTGTGTAGACACGGAATTATGGAGCGTATATATAATAGCAGTAATCCCGACCGGTTCATCTCGCGGCGAGCTGCACGTCAAATTAATCAAAATATAGTATAACGCGATATTAACGAAAGGCGTACTATTTAAATATAGAATTCAATATTTAAAGTAGATAGGTACGTCTCTAACCATCATGTAATTTGTTTCGATCTCAAATTGATAACCGTTTATGAAGAAGCTATAATTTATTTTATGCTTCTACAATCGGTCTGGTTTCCCAAACTAATCTCCGCTTGTCAAAAACCTCGCTGTCTTCACAAATCTCAGTAATCCTTCAGGACGTCTCAAACTTAAATGGTATTGTGATATAATATGCTAAATTCATAATATTATAATCTAATAATTACAAAATACAAATTTAATATACTCAAATAAAAAGAAACTAATCTGTCGATGGTGTCATTAAATGATGCACACTTCATTCCTCAAAGTCTGTCTACTTGTTCAAATTTATTTTAATGTTTTGTATATCTTACTGATATCCCACATCATCATTTTTCTCTTATACTCAGGTATATATTATATATTTCTTGTAGAAAAAAAATAGTATATTTATCAAAATGCTGTTGTTTATATATTTATATATGACCACGGTGATTCAAGTCTATGTACTTTTATATAAATGTATATTATTTTCGAAATGGTACTAATATAATATTATATATCTATTCAAACGTTGCTATTTATTATAATTAATATTTCGATTTTTTTCTCGTTTGTCTCATTCCAATACGTCCGCAGTGACCGCAGCGTTAAATTATTGTTGGCCATCGGTTCGTAGTTTTAGCGTTCGAAATAATAGTGTTTGTATTATAAATATATCCATAAACATATTAAAATATATGCTATTATAATAGTGTTTATTTTTTTCCCTAACCGCAATATTACGCTAAAGCCACACACACACACACACACATGTAGGGACGTCTTTTAAAACGCACCCAAGGACGACGTCGTCCAGCTTCGTTTATTAGATCCTCCGAGATAAATTACCATAATGTCGATCTGAATTACAATTTTATCATTTTAAGCATTGAATCTTCATGCGTCTAAAGATTACAATTTAATAAAATATATATAAAAAAAAATTAATATACTGTATGGTAGTTGGACTATTTAGTTTAGCTTGGAAATCTAAATGTTATGCAACCATGTTGTTCGACGAGTATTAGCCAAGTCCGGTTTGGTCACCGAGGATCATCCTCGATTTCATTATTGGTCAATCGCTGTTGTATTATTATAATCATGTTGATGCTTATACACATTTTTTTTAAACAAATACTACTTTTTTACATTTATGTTGTAAAAAAATATCGAATAATCAGAATACTTTAAATACGACACCCGTATAATAGAGCTACACAATTTTTGCAACAAGGACTTCGTCAACAGGAATGTGACCAATAATGTTTAGCCTTCATTCACTTACTATTCTTATCACGCATAGATTTATGAACAATATGCCTATTCAATTAAATGCCCACAAGAAACAATATTTATTTTTTATAATATAATCAATGCACACACTTTAGGAATCATTTCACACATCTAAATATTTAAATATTTCATAATTAATATTAATGTTTGAAAGTATTAAAATAAATTCACCTGATCAATAAACAAATATTTTTTTAACAATAATGTATTATTTTATTTATTCATATTAATTAATTATTAGTTATTACTAAATATGTTTTAAAATAGTATTACACATTTTGTTTTTCTTGTAATAACGCTTACATTTGAAACAAAATATTTATTTACTGTTATTCGTTATTTAATATTTTTAATAGGTACTTATAGTATAATATAATTTATTAAAAAAAAATTAATAAGTACCAATAGCATATTTATAAATCATATTCAACTTGAAATAATAATAATTAATTATAAATATTTGCAATTAGGATTAAACAACTATACAACATACATACTAAAATGTTAATATAAATTTAATTGTAAACTAATAACTCAGTTGTTGAGAACTGTAATCGCAATAAAAAAAAATATAGGTATACTTACTTTTGTATTTATAATAATCAATATCTTAAACATCTCTCATTCAACAAAGTACAAACAATTGTTTACATACGTTGATAAATAAATGTTTGTTATTAATAATAATTAATAGACGAAATAAACTATTTTTTAATAGTTTAATATTTTATATATTATTTGATTTCAATTGATACCAATTAATCATGGGATTATTAGGTATGCATAAGTTTATATGCTGTATGCACTAGCATACACTAAAAATTGTAGTGAAAATTGTTTATCATTGATCAAATATAATGCTAATTCCTTTTTATGTAACTTAAATGATTATTATAATACTATAGATTTAATATTTTAATAAATATCTCCTTTCTCGTATTAAATATTGAAATATCTTACGAGACTTATACAATAAAATTACAATAATGACCTGCTAACCCGAATTATATAATGTTAAGTAGTGGCTTGGACATAACTTTTTTACTAAGGAACGACGGTAAATCACCATCTCAAACATTAATCCAATTTTAATTTTGGGATTAATTCATTTTTTTTTTTTTATATATTGAAAAAAACGTGCAGAGTATGCAAGTGCATTATATTAATTATAGATTATTATTTTCATAATTTAATAATACATAAATATAATAAAACATTTTATATTTACCTACTTTGATGTGAGTACTGTAGATTTTTTGAACACGTATGTGTTTGTGTGGGCAAGGTTTTTACTATTACAAAACCCGGATGGTCACCCATCCGGGAACTAGTAGTAGCGGGCGTTGCTTACTCACAGTCACGGTACGCGACTGTTGGCAGCTAACGCGCCGCGCCAAGCCGCAAAAAATTTAAATATTATATGTGTACATTATACTAATTTATTGAAAAAATATAAACAGCTATTAAATTAGGCATAGGTGTATCGCATATCTTTACATATATAAAAAAAAACAGGCCTTTTTTATGTTCCGATTTTCTGACCACACTATTGAACGTTTTTACAATTTTTTTTTTCACAAAGTTCTTCAAAATATTTTTCTCAGTGTCACCACGTCTCCCAATTTTTCATTTTTTTGTTTCATTGTTTTGTATTTAAAGGTTACGGATTTTTTATTGTTATTTAAATAATTTAACGATTGTTTTTTTTCATATACTTGTTCCAAATACTCTACTGAGTTATTAATAATAATATGTGTGTAGAATCATTAGAACCATTTATAAATATCATAATTTAAGTTAAATTATAAAAATTATTATATATTATAAGGCTAGGCTTTAAATAGTTTAATAATAATAAAAAACCAATATATTTAAGAATTGATTATTTAACACACGGTCGAAGCCAGATTATTCATTTAGTTATCATACTATTTCCTCAGTATGTGTAGTATATTATAATACTATGTATATTAGCAATTTTTAATATAAAGTATTAACTTTTCATACCTTGTTTTTTATACAAATAGTTATCGGCTAGGTACTTGTTTCTCTAATTTTATATTATGTCTGTAGTATACAGATTTTATATTTTATATTTTTTTAAATAATTCTAATGTAACTTTAGCGGCTAAATATTTAATCAACCAAAAGTTAAAAATCTTGATTTTCCCTTTCTTAGAAATCGTGTTATTAAATTCACGTACAATATACTACAGATACATACTTTCGTAGTTTCATGTTCGTATTCCGTGACCTTACTATATTATATAGGTATTATGAGTATAGATACTAAATGCATATAACGTTCGTATTATTATACATTCTTATTCCTTTCGATTTCATCATTATATAAATATAGTAATAATATGCTATTATATATAATAATTACACATATTATATATCTATATACCATATATAAGTGTCAGAACTAAAATAAAATTGGTGGTTGATTTGTTAGTGTTATTAGGCCATTTTAAAAATGGCAATTCCCCTCATTAAATCATGTTGGTACATACAATAATTGAGTTACACTTCATATTTTAATTCAACAAATCTGTAATAAATATTTAATAAAAAAAGTACTCACGGTCCTTTGTATTTAAGCTTTTTATTGAAATAATACATAAAATCACAGAAATCGATTGGGATATTTTTTTTATTATGCAACAGTGTAATATATAGGTACCTAACATATCTATTTAAAAAAAAAATAGCGAAAAATGCAAAGATTAAAAAATTAATAAATATGATAATAATATTTTAAAATTAATATTAATATAATATATGTATATAAATATAAATATAAACCAATATTTTATGTATGATTTTGGATTTACTCGTTTTAAATTAATTTTTTACTCAGCAATCAATACTGAATGCAATCGGTATTTGTAATGGTTTATGTTATAATCATGAAACTAATACAAATAAATTTATGTGGTCGTTTATTATGTTCCAAATATTTCTCATACATTATAATATTCGTATGATATTTTTATACCGATTATACAATTTTAAACTTACCATGTTTTCAATAGTATTCACCATTGCCAGATAAATTATAACACAATTATTACATTATTTTTTCTTAAGTGGTCAGCTTTTAAAGAAGTATGATAAAAAAATATATACATATATTGCAATTTAATTAATATATCCTGTTTAAATTTGTGATGGTTTTTATTAAAATACCTAATCTATATATAATACAGATAATCTTAAGAAAAAAAAATGTAGTTATTATCGCCTTCGGCTTTGCCCCCACACCTCCCTTTATGATCTCAATATTTTTTTACTTTATACTGTATAAATGTATAATGTATACTACTTTCTACATTAAATACCAATTAACACAATTTATTATCATTATTAATTTTATCTAACGTAGTGAAACTATAATAAAAAAGGTCGACAAGTGGGTATTACTCTACTGTACAGTAGGTGTTTAGTGAGTCACTGTAATGGATGTGTTAAATTCGTGATATAGAGTCATGGTATACGAAAAATAGTTCTGAATGAAGACGGTTTGTCAGCCTAAATTATACTAAATATATTTTATGATGTTATTACTGTTTAAATAATTCACTTTACTATTAATAACTTAGTAGATTGAATTAATTTTTGTCGAAAATATTATACTTGAAAATGTCATTGTGGGTATAATATAAATAATATCCTTTAAAAGTTTTAAGTACTCACGAATAATATTTTTAAATTACAAGAAAATGACTATAATTAACATCGTTATTCTACATTTAAATATCTAACTTCGTCCAAATTTTAACTTAAAATTTCTATAAAATCAACCATGTTTATATTATTTTTTTTTTTTTTTTTTGATTTTTTGGTTACACTATTAACTACTTATGAGTAACCTTGTCTAAAATTTCAATTCTTAGCTATAAATACTGAACATTTTATACATTTTTAATTGTTGCAGACGTTTGATAATTTGATGAATTTTGGTCAAAATTTAAACTTTAAATTCTTATATAAAATAAGTGTAACCATGTATCTTTAATAATTTTTAACTACTATTAAAACAACTTATGAGGGACTTTGTATTCAATTTTCAAGTTTTTGACAAAAACAAATTTTTTTAGTCGATATTTATAGAAACAAAATTTTAAATAATCAAAAATTTCTTATGCTTACAGTTAGCCCCAAAAAAATCAAAATATTTTTAAAATTTTACGGTGTGTATAAAAAAATAATCTTATCATTCGGTGAAAATTTTAAGTATCTACAATTATTGATTTCTGAATTACAATGAAATAAGTCCTGAGAAATCGATAGATTACGAGTGAATATTCAGCATTTAATTTCAAACGCTCAAAAAAATTTAGTTTGATTTTCCGATAAACATTTTTTTTGAATTGTAGAAAAAATTATGGAAAATCTTGTGTTATATTTTTAAATCTTAGATTTAAACAGAAAAATGTTTGTAATTTTCTAAATTATAAAAAAATTGAATTCGTGATTTTGACATATTTTTTCGAATATCTCACATTAGATGCTTTGATAACATTATAGATTTACGCTAAACTTTTTCTTTAATTTTCACTAAAAAACATACTCAGGGGGAAGATTTTTCCTCCCCAAATCCTTTCCCCATAAATACGCCACTGCGGTATGTAATGTAAAGTTTTATTCATAATCATGGTGCAGAAGTTATCATACGGAGTATAATCGACTGGAATATTTGCATAGTACGAATTTAAGATAGCTATTTTTGCACATCAAATTTTAATCACGTACATATATGGTCATAGGATAGGTCTTAAAAAATGTATAAATAATTAGTCTTGTTTGGACTTAGAGCTTTGATTTTATAATTAGATGAAGTAAATGTAATCGAATACATAGAATTTTTTTTTGATCGAAGTGAGACCCTAAGTAAGTTTTTTATCAAGCGTAATGCTGAGTTATAAAATAATTCAATCAAAAATTTTATATGCAGGTTATCAAACTCTATATTATAACCATAAAGACTAGAATAAGGAGACCAAACTCTGCTTCTGATAACGTCCCGAAATGATTAAACAAGATTAAACAGCCATAGGTGATACTGCATACGTTAGGGTTGCTACTTTAACACACGTAGTATAGGGATTATTAGTTTTTTGAAAAATATATGCATTATTTTGATTTGTGACTCACTAAAAATTTTATAGCTCTTAAAATTACGTATTCATAAATGTACATACGTATATATTTCATTAATATTTTTTTCCCCATCAATAATAATTATTACCTATACAAATACAATGAATGCTATTGCTATATTTAGTAGAATATCTAAACTGATCTTATGATAATTAAGTCAAAATATTTCTTAATTTAGTATCTATTATAATATATATTATGTACTAATGTTTTATAATCTTATATTAGAAATTAATATATTTATTTTTTAAAAATGAAATCTTGTTACGTGCCTGGGTGTAAAACAGTCTATTGGGCTATTATTAAGTTTAACAAAATAAACAATATCAAAAATAAAAGTGTTTTTCTAACTTCAAAGGTAACATACTATGTATAAATATATAATATTATAACTTACTTATATTAACGACCATATCGTAAAGTATTTTAGTAGACAGTAGTATAATAAATTAGTACATTTTTTCAACCATATGTTCCTAGTTTTCTAATAAATAAAGAATTTCTGCATAAATATTTGAATTTGATTGTTACATTTAGGACTCTACAGTACTCTTTAGAAAATGGGTATTAGCTATTCCGAGAAAAGATAAAGACTTGACAGAAAGGTGTGGTGTATGTGAATTACACTTCACAGATGATGTATTAACAATACACTACACGCACACAAACACAATGATTCATAAAACAATAATGAATACATTTTTGAATAATTTAATTTAATAATGCATAAACATTTGAACAACTTATATAGGTATAGATACTAAGTATAACTTATATATTTACCTAGCAAATATCTACTATCTATTCATACTTTTAAAAATTATTCAAATGTTTTATTATAATTTATTGTACAATTATTATTTTTTTTTTTTAATATTGAAATATGCAATGCTAAATAAAAATAATAAAAAAAAAAATACCAAATAATTAAACAGATCGTATAGAATAACGTTACACCTGTTCTTGCTTTAAGAAAATATTTACTTGTATAATATTATTATTTTTATATTATCGAAATATGATTTGTTTCAAATTCTGATATAATTCTAATGACTTTTTTTTACGTCAAATATACATTTGTTATTAATGCCCGAATAATTATCATAATTCTATAATAAATGAATTAAACTTTTAAAAAAATAATATTTTGCATAGTAAGTTTTGCATAATTACACATTAATTAAATACGCTGACCAATAATCAAAATTTTGCATAATTTTAAGTTATATGTATAACATAAAAATAAATTATGCTAGATAAATATTAAATTATAAAACTTAAGAATACATATCCATTACATGTGGGTGACAATTAATTGCGCATAAATCTTTTCCTTTTCAAGTTATACGTTACCTAGCTGGACCATATAAATACTACCAGGTGGCAATGAATACTGAGTACAATACAAGGGTAGCAGATATATTATTATAATGTAATTATATACGGCCAACACTATGGTAAATATATATATAATCTGTTTATCGAATAGTTATTTAATAAATTAATAAATAGGATACAATATTGGTGATTGGTGCAATGGTGCATAATATAATATGCATACAACTATATTGTAACTATCTACATAATGCACGAAATACGAGTTGCATTATATATTCATATATTATTATTATTATCAACTATTTGCTATCATATCTACTATCGGTTATTACTTACTGGGGTATAACTATATAATTTAACAAAAAACCTTATCGTTTACATTTATTATTAATAGTTAGTTCATTGACTCATTATACAATTTGAATACAGGTACCGGTCCGGAAAGCTTAAACACTTAGGTATACGTCATACTATTTCGACGCATGAATAAATCCACGTAAAAATTATAATATAAAACGATATCATTCAGTTGTAAGTCACGCCAGTCACGGTACATTTAATATTATGTTAATTTTGTTGATATATCAATTTTGTAATACAATAAACTGGTAGGGCTATAATATTATATATTTTTTTCTGTAAACGAGTTCAGAAAATTCATTCTTAAAGTGAGGTGCTGACCAAGTAAACCTTGAGAATGAAAACTGGTATCGGTGAAGATGCTATCTGGTAAAGTAGTTTATTGCCGAAGATACAATAATGCTCAGACATGCGATACTCTGCCGACCCAATGCGATCCTAATTTACTTTGTTACCCATTTCAGATTTTTATTACTTCTGTAATATCGGGCCAATATTCACATGTTTTGTGTGGTCTAAAATATATGCTGGCTTCCTACGCTATTTGCAAGCATTTTAGTACACATTACCATGATGTATTGTACTGAAAAGAAACAAACAACTTCAGAACTACCAAACTCTTTATAAAATCTACACAAGTGTAAGAAAAAGAAAAAAATTCTTTTTTTTATGGATCTAAACTTTATTTGTTACTTGGAAAGTCATATAGTATAGTTATATTATGCTAGGCATTTAAAATAGGAATTTTACAATTTTCTAATTTTGTAAGTTTTTTAATATGACTGTTTATAATTTTAGAATAGACGTGGAATTAAAAAAAAAGAAATTAGATGGTATCCTTTAGGAAAAATATATATTAAATGAAAAAATAAATTAGAATAAATAAATAAATTTGTATGAACCCAACAATAAAACCGTACATGATTTCTGATATATTTATATAATCCATGTTGAGAATATTTTAAACTAATTCTAAAATTCGTAATTTCAATAAAAAAAATATATATATAAATCAAACAGTTTTTATTTTATCTAAAATCTTGAATGAAATAAAGAATGTCTAGTAGACATTGTCTACTGTACCTATTGGTTTTTAAATTATAATAATATAGTCTTTTTATAGTACTATTTATAATATTTTATATTATAGTCGATGAAATATGGGCCTACAATACAATTTACGGAAAAATTCCTTGGGTTTATATTATATTTATTTTTTATATAGTTATACCAGTAATGTATTTAATATGTAGTAACATTAATGTAAATTGTAAATCTATTATAGGTGCACGTGTATTACACATTTATTTATAATGTATAAAATAAAATATCGTACAATATATACCACTGGTAAAAAAAAATGTATATTTAGTTAGCATAAAATGTTAAGTTTATTATTCATATAGTATGATGTAGTATTTTGTTTATATTTTTCTAATGAAATTTGTCAAAAATAATAAAAATAGCAAAGGAAAAGCGCTTCCAAATAACTGTTAAAAATAAATGATTTTTAAATGCATATTATTTTATTTTAATTATTAATCGTTTGTTATATCTATTAAAAACTAAGTACACAAGTGTTCAATCTATTTAGTTTTGCTAAAATAAAATCACTTTCTGAACGACTTTTTAATATAACGAAATTGAGTTATGGTATAATCAATAATATCTAGATACAGTTGCATAATCACAGAAAAATATGACCCATTAATTAAAAACCTTTTAGAAAACAAAATACCCATTTACTGCAATACACATAATTTAGATGAAACTATATCATTATTTATTGATAAATCTTAATGTTTTAAGTTTTACATTAGTTAACTAAAAATTATAAAATTAAAGATTTTGTAAAACACCTTATTAAACACGTATACTACTTATTTATACAATTGTGTATTATACTCGTTTATACAAATGCAATTATATAAAATACAATGTTCTTAAATCACTATTGATACTACAAATTAGTCAATTAAATAATATTAAATTCATAAACGATAACAGACTTGTTGCGTATTTTTTTTTTTTAATATTACTGAAACTTGATTCTAAATTTGAATACCTAATTTATTTTATTCGCAGACATTATAATTTATAATTAGCTAGTATGATTTATGATTACAGTACAAATAAAATCTCATTTATTTTTCTAATTTATAATAATACTATGGATATAAATATAGAATAAAACAGTTTTTTTAATTTATTATTGTAGTATAAACTTCTATAAAACACAATCTATAGAATCAACTCTAATATGCATGGTATAATTATGAATTATTTGATATTTTATGTATTGTATTTTACATAACTCATAAAAGAGTGATCTATGAAATAAATGTATTAAACACGCAAACTGTTTTACACTTGATGGTACCAAAATCACGCGTAACTTAACAAACCAGTTTTTCCTTTTTTTGGTCAAAATGTCAATTTAAATTAAATACTAATACAAAATTATTACAGACAATCGTAAAAAAATTATTTATTTTTATTTTTAAATATCATAATTTAATCATTCATATTTATAACAAAAATATTAGTACATCTTACTTATTTTTTCGAAAACTTTTATAAGAATATTTTGTTTTTTCGACGTTGACTGCAATAGCGTATTTAGCATTTTTTTTTTTCATAGGAGTGGATACTGGGTTTTATAACAAATTATTGATTTATAGTATATATTTTATTATCATAGTAAATTATATGAATATGTGTAAATCTCCATACCTACCAGGTATACTTTAAATACAAGCTTTATCTAATTATTTGTTTATAGATTTTGTTCATATTATACTAAACCATATTATATATTTTTTGGCATCTTATTATAACTATTTTCATAACAATTATTTTAAAAGTTTTTCCTCAATCATATACCCATATATAGTTACATACGGTTATACGAATAAGGGTTGAAGCATTCAAATATATAATATATTATTAGCATATTAAATGTATCTAATCGTCTAAAGCCACTGAGGAGCTCCAATGGCGAGTGGGTTTATACAATAAACTTAAAATTATCTAGATGGTAGCTAACTTATAATACTTATAGCTTACTCACTGCATTAGAAATTTAGACTTTTTATACGAATCATCATTTTTGTGATCGTCAATGTTACTCTTTGCTATCACTTATTTATCTTGCTATACTAGTTTATATCAAAAATATTATGTATTAAACACTTGTGGTTTACTAACGTTAAAACTTTATGAATATCGTCTTCGAGTTTCGACTTCTGAGTGTTTCGGCTATAACAGATAGTAGGTACACATTAAAATTATATTATATGACGTATTTTTTGTATTGAATATTTTAATGTATAGCATACGGAACACATTTTATAATTGTACCTATATTGATTCTATAAATAAAATAATGCAAACGAGTAGAGGATAATCATCATATGCTACATGAAAATGAACTCAAAGTGTTTATAACCGACGAATGAGGAGTGGAATAAATAAAAAAAAATATACGATATTCAACTTCAAGTTTTTATATTTTCATATTTTTTTGTTACATCCAACATAAGTAAATTTGTGTACAGTAAATTTGTCGTTATTCGTCGTTTAGGCTGAAATAACGAAAGTTACCGCAGACACAATATTTGCAATGGTAAAAAATGTACATGATTTTTGTACGCAGCGTCTAATAGCTAATGGTATACGTGTGTTTGGGCCGTTTTAGCGTAGGTAGGTGCATGGTCGATGCGTCTACTTCTTTTTGGAGTCTTCCGGTTTCTGTGGCTGGGAGGCAATCAATTCCAAAGACTTGGCGATCTCTGGGGGGGTGGTTGGGACGACGTTTCCGACTGCGTGGTAACCGGTGTCGTCGGCGTAGTACTTGACTTCGACTGGGGCACCGTCGTCACCGACGTAAGCGTATGAGCCTTCGATCACTTGGGCGGCGTTTTCGGATCCGGCGTTCTTGACGTATCCGACGGCTTGTGCGACGATACCGTTCTCGGTTTCGTATCTGAAATAAGATCAAACGCGTCTCATAATGCAAACAACATATTTTTGTGCGCCCATTACTCTATTTCATCCGTCATTTGCGTCGTTGCGCAAACTCGATGGAATACATATTATAATACTAACCCGTATTTGAATTGATCGCCCGCAGCTTCTTGCGATTGTCTAATGATAGCTGGCAATTTGTTGTCTACGGTTTTGTACACTGGAGGAACAACCTTGGGCGCGACTGGCGCAGGTGCGATGATCGAGGCCGGGGTGACGGCGCTGACGGTGGGATAGACGGCGGGGACGCCTGGGTAGTAACCACGGTTGTAACCTGTGTGAAAATAGTGAATTATAAGAAATTGCTGACATGTGTGACTCTGTGGTTTGTATGAACGAAATCAAACCTTGGTATCCTGGGTAGTAACCCTGGTAACCTGGGTAGCCTGGGTAGTAGCCCTGGTAGCCTGGGTAGCCTGGGTAGTATCCTTGTTGGCCTGGGTAGTATCCGCTACGGAATCCGGTGTTGTAACCTTGGTACCCTGGGTAGTAACCTTGGTATCCTGGGTAATAACCTTGGTATCCTGGGTAGTAAGCCTGGTTGGATGGGAATCCACTGAAAGAGAAAGCCTTAGGAGCTTCCTTAGGCGGAGCCGCAGCCACTGCTGCGATGACAGCTACTAACACTACCTAAAAACGAAGGTACAAGAATAGTACTAAAGTGCTGAAGATAAATATAATTATTGCAGTAAATTATGCTCTGAAAAGTGTTGTAAGTGCAATAATATTTTTAAATTGAAACTAAAAATATGAATTTGGCCATAATATGAGTACAAATTATGAGGTTACCTATACCTTAAATTGTAAAAGTATCTACTGAATTTTGAGTTTTAGACATTTTTTTCTAATATTATGATTCTCGTAGTTAGCATAAATATTATTCATTCACTTTTATAAAATATAAATTGAGATAATAATTTGAATTTAAACATTTTGAAATTTTCAGCTAAAGTTAAATTTTTTTTCAATTGTATTAAATTAAAATATATTTGTTTAAACATATTTTATGTATTTTTTATAATTTATTTATAAAATAATAAGAATTATTAAATGCTAAAAATATACACATGTAATACACACATAAGAGTGTTTTTTGAAAATCACAAATAATTTCAGTCATTATGTTCTTTAAACCATTAAACTGTTTTTAAATAATTATAGAACAGAATCTTTTATACTTAAATAAAATAAACCGTTAATGTTGCTAAGTCTCTTATAAAGATATATTTAAAAAAATATTATTTTACTTACCAAAGTGTTCATGACGATTTTTTTCGGACGTGTACCGTGATCAGAAAATTGCCGTATGTTGGGATGTGGACAGATGACACAACTGATGCAAAATGAGCATCCCAATGAGGTATATATACTAATATTTTGGCGCAGGTTCACGCAAAATACCTTGAACTTGACATTTAAAAATAAATAAAGTATCTCCCCTTTTTTTCTGCGAATAAATTATTTGATTTTTTATGCACGTCTTATTCAATATATATGTACACATATATATGCAGACTTGTAGATTATTGGACGAAGAAGACCGGTTTGCGATTTTTTTTTTATATGTAACTGCGCTCCAGACAGAAAAGTGGAACTGGTATTTACAATTTTTTTTTTGTTATTATTATTAGAATTAGAATTGAAAATCGATGGCTATTTTCGATGTTCCATCTCGAACAATTTAAATCTTAATTGATATAATAAAAAATAAAAAAAATGTTTTATTTCCAAAACAGTTATATGAAAATGTAGTCTATTTTGCACACATATTATATAGTTAGTACCACGATGATAAATATTATGAATTATGTGACGAGTCTTAACGATGGTCAAATATCGTTTTACAAACACGAAGAAATCTGGATGAGATCCAAGTCAATTTTTTTGTCTAATTTATAAGAAATTTGATATGAATGCCCATACTCGATTTAACATTAAGTTTCACTCAGAAATACACAGTTCGTATGTGCTCACGTACAATTATAACGTATTACCGTTAAAATTATGTATAATGTACCTATATATTATAGTATCATATTACATTCATATTAAATTATATAAACTAACAATAATATAGTATAATTGTTTTTTTAGTTTTTTAATTTTTCTATATGCTATCACAAATTAAACATGCATGTTCCAACTCTGCACTATACATATTGCATATGGATATGTATTATTGAAATAAATTTAATAAATTATTTTAAATTTCAAAATATTATAAAAAAATGTATAAAAATGTGTATTTAATAACTTACAACTTTATAAATCATAATACATAAGTAACAGTTCGAAAAACTTCACATTATACCCTTAAAGATTAACACCATAAGCCTAATATGATAAATTATTAAACATAAAATGAACATGTATGCAGTATTGCGTGACTATTATTATTAATTAGAATTTTAAACGCATATTGCTATATTATATATATTTTGCAATGCCTACGGGACGCTGCAAATACAAATGTAAATCTGGACCCCAAAAGCTATTCTGTTTTAGCATACGTGTTTATTTACTTTAAATCAAGATATTTTTATAAAAATACGTATAAGAACTCCGACAAATGATTTTTAATATTATAAAACATTAGAAATATTTATGTAATGCTGCATAAAAAAATTATTGATTTAATGGATCATTAAAATCTTATCCTAATGAACATATCACGAGCCTCTAAATCATGTTTATTAGACATTGAGACCATTATCTAACTATTGATTCGTTAAAATATGTTTAGTGATTGTTTATAAAATCCGGCAATAGTGAATATAAGTATAAATAATATAATATATAATATAATAATCTAATAAAATAATAATAATATAATATAATATATATATATATATATATAACCATTTAAAAAAAAATAGAATTTAAAAATGTAAAATTTTTGCGATACTTCTACGGGATTTTATGGTGTTTAATATAATACACTGTCGAAAACCAGTTGATAAAAAACAGTGTGCTGGAGCAGTAGGACGTTTGTCGAGGGTTGTAGTTGTGGACTTCTGGTGAATGGACGCAAGTTTAATTTGAAAATTTGTAAGGATGAGTTTTTCAAGGTACTGAATATCAAAATGTATTATACTTATACATCATATTTTTACTAGGTTAAGTAATAAGTATTTTTACAATACAATTTTACTCATGCGACATAAATAATATTACGAGTATAAGAACTTCAAGTTGTAAAACCATAGTGTAAACATTTTTCTACGTCTACTGTCTTAAAATTACCATATATTATTATAATAAGGTAATAAAATATTATCACGTTATCGCATATCATGATAATAAGCATTAAATATTCGAATAAATAATTCCATTATTGTTATTGCGAGAGAACTAAGAATCTTTTAATTGTTTATATTGTTTTTATTATAGTTTATTTCATACAATTTCGAAGTGTATTACATTCATATTTTATTCAACTATTTTATTTTTAACATTCAAGACTTTAAATTACTATTAAATACACTAATAGGGACTTATAATTATATAACTTTATTGATTTTACATAAACATAATATATTTAAATTTTAAACAAAAATACTAGTTTTATGCAATTAAAACTGAAAATAACGAACGAAAAAAAAATTCATAAACTTGTAACTGGTTATCAATCGCTGTTCAAATAATTTGTTCCGTAACTTTCACAACATATAACTGCTATATTTATGATAATTATTTATTAAATTACCTATATAATAATAATTTACACAAAATCTAATCTTATAAATATTTTTTTATAATAAACATTTATTTTAAAACTATTAAACATTGAACTATATGATGTCAATAATAAGTCTAGGACTAAAAACTTAATCTCTGAATATGTATGCACTTATACACTTAAAAAACAAGAAATATATTCCAAAATAAAATGTAGTTGATGTTCATTATTTGAAATTAAAATATAATAAATGATACCCACTGTGAAAATGTTAATCAAATAAAAGCTAGAAAAATGAATTTCTTTCTTCACTCTCAACATCGTAAATCGTAATAAACGTAACGAATCTATTTGCATGAGTATTTACGATAATCTTTTAACAAAATATTATGACTGTAAACTAAAAATCATTTCTTATTTGCATTGCGTATAATATACGCGCCGTGGTATAATCAGCAATTTAGTCAGTGGTAAAATTATATTATAGGCCCTGATTGATACAATTTCGAGTTTTAAAATTATTATTTTTATACCGAAAATTTTCAAGTATATTTTTATTTGGTTAAACTCATTCTACACTAAATTTGCTATACTATCCAAAAATTGCAAAATATGTTAATAATTTTTCTAATAAAAGTATCTACTTAAGTACCTACTCACATATGTATTTATATACAATATTGACAAAATAAACAAAAATATGCAAAATAAAATTTAAACATTTCCTAGTAAAACATATTTATATATCATTTGCATTGTTCTACAACCTTTTTAGATAAATATGAAAAAAAACTAGAAGTCCATAACCCTAATAATAATTTTCAATCAATTTAATACCTATAAGAAATTGTACTACATTTAATAAAGATAAAATCCTTAAATCTTGTAGGTAATTGTATTTCATTCAGTACACTTATTATTTACTATAAAAAATCTTTAGTAATTTGTTTGGATTTAATATTCTTTGAACCAAGTATACGAGTGTAAAGGTTTTTTTTATTTTCACACTTCAATAAAACCTGTCTAGACAATGATAAAAATACCCTTAATCAAGGTCATGTAATATAGCGAAATCCTGTTTAGATACAAAAGCAACATGGTATGGTTACTGGTTGAGACTGTTAATGCTTAAGAGTGACATGAAAATCGAATTATAACCCTGTATGTAAGCGTAAAGACATGTCATATACATAGAATGCACATATTAGATATATGTATTACATTAAAATGCATTTTATACTATGAATAAGATTCACACGATTCGTTAAAAATATTCATACCATGTAGTATGGGAGGAAAAGTTATATTTTTATGACATTTTTTTTTTATTATTTTAATTCTTTTGGTAGGTAGACTAATAATTCATTTTGACATATCTACTAAAAATAATAGACCAATACGGAATAATAAATAAGACAAGTTGCAAAAATAATCGCATTTATACGAGTAACAAGTACATATACCTACCGGCTACTACTACTTTAAATAATTATTCATTTATAAATACGATTTAAATGTATAAGATATCTGTGAAATGTGTTTAAAAGATATATGTTGTATAAATGAAAAGAAAAAACCATAATCAAATATAGTTGTGCTAAATATGTATTATTAAATAAAATAATAAAAATTAAATATAACTATATAATGTAAAAAATTGCATTATTATGTTAAGTATTAGATTACAATTTATAAAGTTTGGTAAATTTAATGAATTTATAACTTTTTTTTAAAACATATAACTTATAGGTCGTAAACAGCATACACCATAATAATATACAAATATTTGAGAGCTAGCAAATTTTACAAATTTCAAAACATTTGATATTTAATTTTGGATATTTACACTATCTTACTATTTTAATTTATACTTTAAATATTTTTGTAAAACCATTGAGTAAAATGTATGCTATGCAATATTAATATTAGGTACCCATATTAACCTTCAAAGACCACGTTTGACTTAAAAGACGAATATATTAAATAAGGTAAATTAATCTTAAAAATATCGGACATAATATATTTATAAAAGTATACAACTAATAACGATGAGTAAACGCGTTACTAATTTGAATAACTACATAGATTTAATATAAAAGTAAAACTATAGATAAACAACAATATTTTATTAGGTATAGGTACATATTATATTCTAAGCAATAAATTTAACATATCTAATAAATATGCATTGATGCAAAATGCATATAATATATAATATTTTGTTGACCTGTCACATAATAAGTGAACACTTTGAAATATTTTTGGATTTAAATTTAAAATCTAATAAGTATATATCAGTATAAAGCTGAACAGGATATCCGACTGTTAGGAACTCACCACATATCGATATGCAGAATAGTGCTGTAGGTGTTTCTTATCCTGAGTTTGAAATTAGTGATAAGGGTGCGAATGATTTAAATGGAAAAAGGTTTTTTTTGTCCAATATACATATATTTTTTTTTTTGCTTTTTGCTTTCATTGTGTACATCAAAGGATCTAATGATAAAAAATTTAATTTTGAATTTTTTTGCAGTATTCAAATATTTAAAACGTGAGTACGTGACATATAACGTGATCGACTGATACGCCGTTACGTCACTGCATGCAAAGGAACTGATAGAAATCTTAATTTGGCGAACAGAAGGCTAAATCTTAATAAGGTTGACATTTTACCAATGACCCACAAAATTTCAAATTATCATGTGATTGGTGATTTACAATTGTTAAGCAGAGCATTTTAATCCTATAAATAAATAATTAATTAAAATAATTAATTAAAAATAAATATTTTTTTAATAATAATAATAATTATTATTATATATATATATATATATATATATATAATAATTTTTCTACGTCTTTTTTAGTGCCTCTACATTAAATCAATTTTCTTTGATGCATTTTACATACTTTATATACCTATCATTTAAATCCTAAATGTCTGTTTACATATCAGCTACATGAAATTTGTTATGCACTCTTTGACCAAAAGTATTTTTTTAACGAAAAAAGATAACAATAATAAAAATTGTCATTGTTAAAACAACAGATTCTAAAATGAGTTATGTATAATTCATAAAGTATATAAATTATGAGTATATAATAATTAAAATCTAGTTGGGAAATTTAAATTTTTAAAATACTTTTTATAAATTTTATATTATCATCTTAAAATAAAAAATGTACAAAGTTGAGTACCTGATTATAGTTAATGTTAATACAATAACTATAATTTGTTATAAACAATAGTTTTCTTAACATTTTAAAAATATGCAATAAGACGAAGTCCGTGACATTCTATACGGATACATCAAATTTAATTTTAACACTTGCCAGTATTATTTTATTGGCATATAATATCAATTCATTAAATTCTTATCATAATATTATTTTAAGTATTAAAATTTAAAGACGAAGCAGATTGAGTATTATTACTGCATATAAAAAATGAATATATTTTATTAAACCAGATTTATCGTTTGCAGACCGGTTATTATAGCTTATTGCAAAAAGTATTTGTATTTTATTACAATAGGTAATAAAGACCAAAATCTTATTAGCAAAATTTAAATAATAAAATGAATTATCTTTTTTAACTTCACATTTTGACAATATGCTTGTGGTTTTAATTTTTGTTATTTACGAGTGAATTTTACAGATTTTAAAATATTTAAATACCATATGTAATGAAACTACGTAGGTAGGTATAAAATGTTTAAAAAAAAAAATAAAAAACTTTGTTGTATCTTTGAATGCCTTAACGTTCAAAACGTACAATCGTGAACAATGAACATCAGGGGAATCTGGAAAAATTTGAGCTGGATAGCGATAAAGTCGTGATGTTAAATGTAACTGTATGTATGATCGCTATTAGAGCTACATTATGTATAGTTGTTTTGAGGAATTCATTTCTTTTTCAGGGCTTGACAGAGAACATTTTAAGGGTTTCCATAATTGAAGTTTATATACCTTAGAAAATTTGAGTATCTAAGAACTATAATGCGGATCTATAATTTTTTTTTTTTGTTTTTATTCTACAAAAGAAGTATTCAATATTTGCGTTTAAGTCTATATAAGTGCCTATACTCTGTATTATGTACTTAATGCATTGTAAATCTACGATACTACGATTTCCAAGAACGCATTCTTGTAGGTATATAAATATATGAGATAATTAGTACCTATTGAGTACAATTGTATAATTGTATATACGTATATATATATATATATATATATATATATTATATATACGTATTGGTATGTTAAAATATCAAATATGAAATAATTTTAAATGCTTATACTTTGTGAAAATTATATATTTAATATTTTGGTAATATTTAATTTTTCATTTCCTGATTTTATGAATTTTCTATCGCTATTAAAACTTGCAAGCACTTTAACTTAAGTATTTCGTACATGGTTACAAATCATCAAGACTTTGAAATATATATGTTTCATACACATCTATTATATAATATATTTATCAAATTAATATTTACTATCGTTTATCTTTCATATGTCAATATACGAGTATAGAAGTTATTATGTACAAAATTAAAATCATATCATTGTATATTAGGTAAGTAGGTAGTTATAAAATATTAACTTTTGTAAAAAAAAATAAATATATGTTTTTTTGTAATGTGCCGAACAAAAACAAATGTGGTTATCCAAAACAGTAAACATAGTTTGCAAAAATAATTTTTCAAAAAAAAATATCTATAAACATGATAGGACTCTTGAAAAATAAATAACTCCAAATGCATTACACAGCATATAATTATAAAATATTTAACCCAAATTATATTCAGTTAAATTTAAAAAAAATTATTCTATGTGGCTCTATTGTTTTAAAAATTTAGTGGATAAATAATAATATTACACTAGTTTATCTACTACCCATCATTAAATATATGATATTATTTAGTAATTTATTAAACACAAATGCAATTCAATTTGTGTGATCATTATAATATGTTAATTTATATTATGATTTTAATAAGTTGAATGTTGGAAAACTTAATGAATTTCATATTTCAACTTGTAACTACAATTTTAAAACTATATATAGGGCACGGATTATCAAAAGTATAATTATTGAAATAGCAACTTACTAATACAACTAGGTACTCATACTTACAATTAAAGACTTTAAGTTGTAATTATTAAGGTATTTACTATTTAGTGAAAACAATAAACCAATAGCTACTTTGCAATTGATTTATTTAATGAAATAAGTTTAATTGGACAAGCTTATGGGTTTATAAAAAAATGTATGAAAATATATCTACCAATATCTATAAGTTTTACTACTAGTGCTGTACTAGTCCTGTTTTTGTTTGTTTTGTATTTCCGTTACTTATAATAAAAACATGTTTACTGCAGCATGTACTCCAAAAGATACTAAGTATCTTTTGGAGTATAAGTCTTAAGTATAAGTCTATTAATCTATTAATATAAATCTTATATTAATATATTGGAAATTGAAATATCTAGTAAATAGTATTTATAGCACCTACGTTTTTGAAATTTTTTTAGAAGCTTTTCAAAAAGCTGTGGAATTTTGTTCATATACATATACAGTACTTTAAAAGTATTTTTATCATTACAATAATAGTTGACGTTACAAATATCTGTGATTGACTTAATTGTAAATTATACGTTCAAAATAAAATTAAAAAAGCAAAATATATTATCAATTTATAAAGTATATATTTACTACCTTGTACAACAGAATAAAACATTATAGAAATCTTGCCCACATATTTCATCGAAAAGAAATATGTATATTTAATATATAATAGTTATATAATACATATAATTGAGTATCGCCATAATTTAAGGAAACGAGTTTTTAGTATATTATAAATTTAAAAAAGATGATGTACTCACTAGGTACATGTAATAAAGACAATTTATTAAACTAGTGTCCCTAATACTATATTACCTTACAAAGTATAGTACCTATTAACTATTATTAATGCATTAAAAGAAATAACGAAAATGTTGTATGATTAAAAATTAATTATTAAACCTTCAGATTTAATTTAAAACTATATTTTCCTATTACTTAGTGTTCTTTCAATACATGTCAAAATTAAAGAAACCTGTCTTTAAAGTGGATTTATAATAAAATACTATATATTAATAATAATAATATCCTATAATATTAACAAATAAATAATTGCATGTATGCCTATAGATTTTTCTCGGAAACGGTTCCAAGGATTTCGTACACTAGGGGTTTCTTGATGCAAGTAATTCATCAACGATGATCTCAACTTCAGAAAAACTCACATTTTTGAATTATACTCAAAAATTCAAGCATAACGCAATCACACCTTAGCAACTGCTATTATTTTCACAAATACAGTGAAAAAACGTAAAACCGTTTCATAAAATACAGCTAAGTCTTGAAAAAAATTTTACAAATAGAAAAAGAATATAGAGTCAATAAAGTTATTTTGTTGATAAATTACTGAAACGAAACACGGTATATTATTGAACAAACAACATTATTTTTTTATAAACAAGTTTGGGCAATGTTACCGCATAATGTAATTGTACCCCTAATTTGGGTTCAATAACCAAATAATAATTTAAATTTTTAACATTAAAAAGCAAATATTTAATTATTAAAAAAAATTAACGCGAGCAAAGCTCGGTAATTTGGTACTTATTATATCAAGACTAATTAATAAACATTGGAAGTTTTTTTCTTTTATCAGGATAAGCCTCGGCGTCTTTATGTCACTGACTGTAAACATAAGTTGTTCAGTTTAATTGCTAATTAAACTACTAAGGGTGATTTTTCTTATTCAATTCCTGATTCAATATTTTATCGCATGTTTATAAAGTAAATCCATAAATAATTTACCCTAGCAAAACAACTTTGACATTTTTACTTGAAAATTATGTTACGAATTAGTAGAAATCTGTAATTTTTTTGTAACTGTGAATTCGGGATCTGTAACGTTTTTTGATTTCCTGTTGTTACTATAATTATTCCACTCCAGTACCCATGTTGACAAAAATGTAGGTAGATACCATAAAAAAGTAAAATACCTAGCTTTAAAAGATGTGTAATTACATTTTTTACGGATTCGCGTTCTAAATTGCGCTTACCTTAACGGTAGCGGATGGGGGATATCAGAAATTTGTTATTACAAAAAATAACAAATTGAGCCCTTCACCTTATACAAATTTGAAAGCTATAAGTATATTTTTTGCCGACACAGGTGCTAAAGTGAGCTTACCCTGATACCAGGAAATGAAAAACTGTTTAGAAAGGGGCTACACTTGTAATGAAGTTACTGCAAATTCCAAATTCATGGGTACAAAAAATATCGAATTCCTAACTTATTCAAAACAGAATTTTCAAGTAAAAATTTCGAAGTTGTGAGGCCAGAGTCAGTGACTTTGTGTACAACCCAAGATTTTCAATTTATACTTACCTATTTTAATTTCGACCAGATAAATCAACGTTCTACAAATCATTGAATAAGTAATAATCATAAAATCGCCCTCAAGCTACAAATAATCATCGATTATTTACCTTAATAAATATAAATACTTCATTAGCCCCGCTTATGGTTCTAAAATATATAAATAATATTGACAATAATATATAGTAGGTGTTAAAAGTAATAATAATATGTTTTATCAATCTTAACAAATGTATTCTTCAAATATATAAATCGCTTATACCATATGTATAAATTAATACTCAACTAAGCAAATTAATTAATTTTAAAATGAAAAAAATACATAAATGTATTTACCAAATAAATACTATAATACACAAACGTATTAATAGCAAACGCTGTTATTTAATTATCTAATTCTAAATACAATAATTTATTTTTTTACATTATTGAAATTACATATATATAAAATATTATAATTGTTTATAAAATAATTATGTATCATAACATGCTTTGATGTCTCTTAGAAAACATTCAAATGAGTCGTTTTTATCATTTTTTTCAAAGACCACTATCATTTTATTAAATATACCCATTTTCCTTTAAAAACGTATAATAGTATTTTCTACTGACTGAATAATTAAATTGAAATTTTTGGCTAACAATTAAGATAATTAACAAATTTGATTAGGATAAAGTTTAGTCGTCGCCGCCGTCGGCTCGGTGGGATAGCTTGATATATACGTGGTAGACGATAAGTGTGCGGTAGACTGCATACAAGAACTAAAATTAGTTTTTATATTAAAAAATATTAAAATATTTACGTATACCGCCCATATTAAATTATAATATTAATAATTAATAAATAATCGCTTCTTAATTGTTACATACGTCATGTAAACTATTTCATTTTCTGTTTTACCTATCATAAATAAACAAAGAATTATAAAGTAACTTATTATAGTTACGTAATCTTTAATTATATACAAACAATTATAAAACTCGTATTGTTGATCAGTTAATCAAATAACATATGAAATACAATAAATCATTTTATGTGAAAGTTTTAATAGCACTATTAGTTATAGGTATAAAAAGAACCAAAAAGTCACTCTGTTCTCTGATATACGGTAGGCTTCATCAATGAATAAGGTAGTTGTAGTAATCTGTTAAATTTTAATTCAATAATAAATCATAGAATACGAAAAACAATTTTAATTGAATACTGTGTATGTGTCGATCTCTATTCTAATGATATTTTATAATTTATTTATAATAAAACTATTATTTTTCAATTAATAATATGATATGAGATATTATTTACTAATTAATAATTATCATAATATTAAAATAAATATTAATAAATAAATCAATGCTAGTATTGATTTATAGGTACGCTAGTGTACCTTAGAACGGTGTGGATAGGATCGTGGTGTAAATAGCTTAAAATGAATTCAAAATATTTTGAACATTTTGTTGTATATAAAAAATGATAATTTAATTTATAATAAAATGTTTCATGTTTCTATATTTAATTTTTTTACTATAGCAAAATAACAAAAATAATTTGCATATTTCTTACTATAACATTTGAAATTCAAACACTTCAAAAAAATATGATGCGGGATTTTTGAAGTTTTTGATTTCTGTAATAACTTCTTACGAAAGTAATTTTTCGAGTAACTTTCTCATAATATCAACTAGATCCAAATTTCTACCAAAACCACCCTCACAATTAATGAATGAAGCATTTCAACAGCTCTAAAAGATGAAGGTAGATATTAAAATAAATATGTGTAAATAAATAAATTTAAAATAAGAACTGACAAATTCTTCGCTCAATTCATAATCTAAAAAATATTACTACCGTCATGAAAACTTACTAACAACTAAAATGTATTACTTAATAGGTAATTAATTAATTGATAGGTAAAACATATTTTATATGATATATTGCCTACACAGACAGAATATTTAAAAATAATTATAACAACTAAAAAGTAATAAGAACCTACATGTAATCATTCAAAATCATACACAGATTCTTCATTTTTTTTAATCATATATACATTGATAGTATCTGCAATAGGCATGAGTGCTAATAGAATAATAAAAAACATATTAATTTGTTGACAAAACCATCTGGTGACAGCATTTTAGGTGTTTATATAATTTTTATTTTATATATATTAGCACCTTTACTAGGTTAACTGAAAAAATCTCTTAGCCACTTGTGCTAGGATTTCCAGAATAATCATACTTGTATAAATATTACCTTCTTTATGCCATTACATATACAATTATTAAGTCTAAATTATATATGTTAGCTTTTGACTTTACAACAAAATGAAATACTATTTCATGTTCAGATTATAAATAGTAGGTATTAAAATAATAGTATATCAAACATAATATATTATGTTAAACATGTATCATTGTTTTTAATTATTTAAGCAAATGTACTTAATCAAAATTATTAGTAGCTAAACAATTATTTTCGATACAGCTGTTAATAAAACTACTATGTAATGTATTAGCATAATTTAATTAAATACAAATTGTTTTCCAAAAAATGTATACAAAACCTGAAAATCCAGTTTTTTTTAACTATTTTATAGATACCTACTGAAACACGTGAATTAATTAATGAAGTCAAATTTAAAATTGTTTGTATATAATATAATAAGTCGTTTTTATGCTGTGTAAATACAATATAATAATTTTAATTTTTCACAAATCAATTTTAAGGGAAAATTCATTCTATATATGAGATATGCTTAAGTTATTAATTTAAAAATGTAAATATTTTTTATATTTTATACTAATTTTCAATTCTAAAAGGAGTGATAAATGTTGAAAAAATAATTTTTATTATCTCTATCTTTTAGTGTAGTCAAAATGTTTTAATCATCAGCCTGTAAAGATATTTATATCACAAAAATAAACAAATTAGATATTTGTAGATAAAAATGTATATCATTTTTAATTTTTAATTCTATAAATTTGAAGATTTAATACAAGATTCATCATAGATTTTTATTTCCAAAATTAAAGCAAATAAGCAATTATGCGTAAAGCCACAACAATTTTAAAGATCATTTAAAGTTAAAATTTTAACAAAATTGGATATTTAAATTAAGTAAAGGAATAACAATTTCTCACTAAAAATTTTTCTTTATTTTATTGTAGGTACTTAAAAAAAAAGATTAAAAACATAGGGACTCAAAATTTTTTGCCATTGCATACGTATATTATTATTTTCTACAGAATGAAATGTTCAAAATATTTAAACTAATTAATTATATACCATAAGGTAATTTGGTATTGAGTTCATAATAACAATAATATATATTATGATATGATATTAAAATAATTAAAAAATGATTATTATAAAATATATGTAATGTCTTCTGCAAAAATATCTAGGAAACACTAGTTTTCAACAAAATCGATTTTTTTACATAATTTTGTATAGTTAATTATAGATTATATTATGTTACATTTACACAAATATATTAAATTATTCAAAAAATTGAACAAAGTTATTAAGTTATTTTTTTTTTTTTTTTTTTTTAATGTTATAAAGCAACACAATCATAACTCTAATTATTATCTTTGGTTTTTAAGATTAATAATATTATTGTTATCTAAATACATATTTTATCCTGTACATATTGTAGCTTACATTACCCGCATTGTCTTAACAAGTGTGAAAATGTTTCAAAATTAAATATGCAACCTTGATAATCATTACACATTGTAACAATTGACAATATATTGATATTCATTCTTACACATTGTTATTTTATCCCTGTAAATACTATATTTACATTATAATACATTTAGTGTTCGGTAGTCAGCAAAGACAGTGACTGTTGACAGCAGTGATGACGCTTATTATATAATATATCAATATCATGTATAGCTATATAGATATGCTGTATACAGAATATAGTGAACGTATTTAGCATAATATTTAATCAGTATTTTTTAGTATCATTTAGTTTTTGTTAACTTTAGATCTCCTAATGGTTTTTTGTACAATTTACAGATATTATCATAAAAGGCATCTATGTAACGTATTTTAACTGAGGGTCTTACTTCAGAAGTGTATTTAGAACTTTTGCAAAGGGATAGAAAATTTAAATTTCGATATCCTATTTACTTAATTATAGCAATATTTTTTGTTTAATTATTAATGAATCATTTGTTGCAGAGTTGAATAATAAGCTTAACTAATAAAATAATCACAATAATGTTATGAAAATTAAAGAGTGAAGAGGCCTCCATCTCCTAATTGAGGTATTTCGTAAATACCAATAATAAAAGTACTTACCTAATAAACTATAGTAAAATTGCATATTTTTTTTGACATTAAAAAAAAGGTTTATATAATTTTCTTTTTTTAATACAAAGTTCTTCAATAACCTCATCTACGCTTATTTCTTCTAGCATGATGACCAACGCATTTAGTATTACAAAATATTAATCTATCTTCTTTCTAATAGTATAAAATGGTATACTAAATCGTGTGGTTCCGAAAACAGCCACACGGATAGAGAACCGATTTGTCGTTTTTCCGTTTCGGCCAATCGCGTACCTTCCTCGTTGTAAACGAACCGCCTCTTCGTTATCGTTTCGGTTTTATTATCAATCCCGTTTTTTTCGTAATTACAAATTCGTTAAAATTTCATCGTTTTTACCTTGTTTTTTTGGATTTTTAGTCCTTTTTGAGCTCCGTCGGCTTTCAATTCGCGTAACTCGCGTCTTTATAAATCCGCGTTTTTCGTCTTCAGAGTCGATTTGTTTCGCATTTTCGACGACCGTTCGTTCGCTAATCGCGTAAATCGTGTCGATACAAAGCTTTGTACGTATCATTTGTACCCGAAATCTCAAAGCCCGAAGAGAAATCGCGTTGAGAAACGCCGCCGGGTCGTCCGCCCCGGTTTCTTCTCTTTTTACCGCCGACACCGAATCGTTTCGACTTTTCGAGTGCCGTTTGTACTCGAATCGTGTACTAAACTTTATTACGATTCCGTAGACGTGTAGTTTGTAGGCTTTGCGATGGCGTTGAAAAATTACACGTCCTCATATATATATAACTGTATTGCAGTTTTTTTTTTTTTAAATAAGTCGTATTGTATTTATCATTATATTGTTTTTTTCGTTTATAAAAATAGTGTCAATCCTTAACACATTTTATTAACTTTTAGATGGATACTCGAGGCGCAGAAACGATAAACACTGCACGGTATTATGTGTACTGCGACAAAGAGTGTATTCTTATTGTATTTATTAAAGATTTGAATTTAATTATTATTGGTGAATAGAGATTCTTAATTAGCTACAATGTGACATCGAGAGTAGCCTACATTGATTGTCGAGTGTACATTTCATTGAATTGATTTAATATACCTACATATATAATATGTAGTGTCGATGACGTTCACAATAATACACATATAATAATATATTTCTACTCTTAGAGAGATTATTATTATTATATTTTAATCTATATATATATATATATATGTCTGTTTTCATTTGTAAAGTATTTTAATTATTTACATAAATCTATTAAAGTTTAATTTTGCACATTGCATATTATATTCTACACATTTAATACTAACGTTCAACTGTGCATTGCACGTTAGCTCAATTATGTAATTGGATATATTTAATTCAATTAAATTGTTCTAAAATTCTACAATATATTTAAATAAAATCTTTTATACTGACAAAAAAATAAAAACATTAAATTTAGGTATATGAACTATTTAAATATTTTACATTACTATTAACAATTAATTTTCCATACTTGATATTATATTTTCTATATTGCATAAACAATACTAAAACAAACTAGAACTTGAACAATTATGTGGTTGGAATTGTTTTATTTAAATAAATTATATATATAACATTGTATTTGAATAATATCGTTACTTAAACAAGATGATTAAATTGCTAACAGTTGAGATTAGTAAATAGTGGAGAATAATAATTAGTATTTGATTATAGTGATAGACATAAAAATATTATGCATTTAATTGAATTTTGCACACAAATTGAGTAAATTTCATGATAATAAAATTAAATAGACGATTAATTTTCATTTACAAAGCTATTTAGAGAATCCATATACAGCTACATTTAAGATTTTTTTTTCCCATACTGTATATTATATTCTACATTTAATAAGCAATACTAACGTTCAACTGTGCAATTACTCAAAATATTATGTGGTTGTATTTATTTTATTTAAATATATAAATTATACAAGAATATAATTATTTGGGCTGATAAAACTGGAAATGACTTAGTAATGATTTTTATTATCTGGAGTTATTTATGTAGAAAAAATACGTTTAGGAACTGTTTTTGTCTGGAAAATACAGTTGGAAAAATATTTTATTTGGAATCCACAATGTTTTTATAGTTAATAAATACGAAATACGTATAATATTAAGAATAAACACGGTATGAAAATATTAAAATTGAAAATCGAGTTTAAAGAACAGACATCGTTTGTAATATAGTGAAATTTAAAATATTAAAAAATACGTACGTACTTACAAACAAAACCTATTTCATATAGTTTGTAATATTATATTATATATATATATATATATATATATAATGATATTCAATATAATAATATTATAAGTATAAATTCTGTTTAGTTACCCCTCGCCAATTTGAATTAATCTTATCTTAATTTATATGACTAGAGGAGTTAAAAACTATGGTGCAATCAGAATTTATGGGTAGAACATACTTTTGAAGTAAAAACTTTCCACAGTTTTTTGACGGCAGGCGTAGAGGTCCACTATAATATACTTGTGCTACTTTAACTGGCCATCGAGTTTGATTGTTTATTGTAATTTTTGCACTTTCTTTTAACTCCGAGGTCTACTCGAGGTGGGTTATAAACTACCAGTCGAGGGATATATTTGATTTTTTTGTCCGAGCGCAGTATAGCGAACGAATGCCAACGTGGGTATTAATGCTCAACAGATCTGAATTCACAGAAGTTTATTCTGTAATTATTCTTAATAATATTTTTTCCATAACTTTTTAAATAATCATTGTATATAATATCTGATTGCATCATTGATTTAATAAGTAATTATTACAGAAGTTTAAAAAAAGTGCATTAAAAGCGTGCTAAACCGGAGCCTTGTGTACATTTTCCATTTAGTGTATGTATCATTGCTTATTTTTCTCAAATATTATATTTCTAATATATGTTTTATTACATTTTCGTTTCAAAAGTCAAATCTTTCAAAAATATATAATACATTATATATTTGTACCTACATTTAAATTCCCAATAATTCTTTCACATTCCACAATTAGTTGGAAAATTATATTTTTTGGTTAAAAATTATTCCAAACAATAATACTCAAAAAATTATCATCATATATGACTAGATTCCTCATTCTTCATTTAATCAAATGTCTATATTTCAAGAGCATGATTTTACTGGTAGAGTGTTCAACTATGAATAATTCCTAGCATCGATAGTCCTCCGATTATCAAAAAACCCTCGGTTTAACATGGCCGCACGATATATTATTATATTTTACATTTACGATGTTTTTTACGTAATTTTACATGTGTATCATGTGTTGCAATTTAAATTCATATTCTACATACACCGACCCACCACGAGGGTCGTGCTGCTTTCACATTGTCTGCGATCCGACTTGGTCGGAATGCTTACTTCTGTCCATAATTCGCACTTATCCTCGCCAATTGTTGTGTCTGCAATCCACCGCAGGTAGATTGCCTACCTGATATACTTCACATATATTTTCTGTGATCCGACGGAGTCGAATTGCCTACGTAGGTCGACGAGGTTCACTTAAAGGTGACTTGCTAGACACTCAAACACAGACTTTGACTTTATACTTTTTTACATACGAAACAGAACAGGACATGCTACGGGAAACCGTATTCATCCCGTTTAGGTATTAATAAACATATGTCATAACTAACAGCTAGACGCCAAGCTCTGCTTTCAAAAACACATTTCCACCACCGTCAAATTAACCGCCAAACCGTTGAAATCCCCGGGACTTACCACAAAACCGTTTTTTCCCTTTATCGATAGAAGCACGTCTTTTAGAAGTAAAACAACTACGACAAACAAATCGTCTATGAAATCGGTATTCGCTTTCAGCAAAATTCACGGGCAGCTAGTAGATATACAAAATATAAACGCCATAGACATATAAATATAAATGCCATAGATATATAAATATAAACGCCATAAATATATTAACATAAATGCCATATATATGCATGCTATAATTATAATTATAATTATATATATATATAAACGACCGAGATCATGCATATCATAATAGTATTAAAAATGTGTGTTACATGTGCCCACAGGCAAATTTGTTTTAAGGAGCAGAAAAAAAGTTTAAAAAAAATTTAACTGAATAGAAAAAAAAATTAGACTGCTATATAATTTCCAGATTCTTAAAACCGAATAATTAAACAAAATAATAAATTTATATTAGTTACTTATAAAATTAATTAAATAATGTATTATATTATGTTATTCTAATTTTTATGTAATTGATACGTACAATAGAAGTTACAAAAACAAATAATTATTAGGATTCCATCCCCTGTATTGCCGTATGCCATTTAGTATTACAAACAAAACGCTCTTATAAAATTATTACACAGTTATAGTTCATGTTGCGTTTTCATTGATTTTAAACCATATACATTGTCAACAGATTTCCGTTCTTTAATAATAACTTGTATAGAAGAAGCTGTAGAAAATTTTTCATGACTTTTTAGTTGGAACCGAAACGTAAAATACCACTGAAAATATAATGATATAATTTTTAAAAAAATGTTATAATAAATTAACTATGATAAAATGCATCTATGTAGCTATGTATATTATTATGTAGAGGTATAATATTAATAACTCTTATTTGATACGCAATGTTCAAGATAAAAGTAAAAATAATTCATTTTAGATGAATAATAGTAAGAAAGATATTTTTACTTGCAACAATCAAATACTTATAATTTTATCAGTTCTTATCGTACAAAATATATTTGACTACAATTTGTAAAAATAAATTAAAACGTATACCAAGAGCGCCATCTTACCATAATAACAGAGACTAAATCCTATTTAAAAAATTATTATATATAAATTTTCTGCTATTGAGTTATGGTCTTTATATCCTGTAATAATTTTTTATTTATTTTGTTTTCATTTTTGATAATATTTTATGTAGATAATAGATATACTGCATTATTTAATGGTGTAATATTATACATTTTATTTGATAAATTAAAACATTCACCATTTTTTTTATCAATAATTTACTAACCAGTTTTCATTATATTTTGGCTCTTAATGATAATATAATTTAATTATCATATACATATTACATTTTATTCAACAATTTTAGTTGAAAGATGATGAATAATGAAAGATTAAATATTATAAGAAATTAAAAAAAATTAAAATACATGTTTTACTAGCTGACCCAAGCCGTCTTCGCAGTTATGTTATGGCTATAGTTTTGTGTGAACAAATTTTAGATATTTTTTAAAGATGTAAACCTGTTGACAAATCGTTAACTATTATGCTTAACCATAATATGCACATCATAAACACGAGTTAAGTATGCCACCATCTTTGTGCACAGAGATCAACTCATAATAGCTAATATAAATATTATTATTTCGAATAACATAACTCATTTCCACACTTAAAATAAATATATTTTTTCACACAAACATGTAATTTTCTATTTTTTTTTATGTAGATAAAACTAGAATAGCGTATTTATAATGTTGACAGAAAATCTGCTGAACGTCACACATATAATTTTGGCTTTATTTTTCATCTGTTAAATCAGCAATTTCAAATTTTTGAATGAAGTTTTGATTCATTAACGAAAATTGAAAACAGTGACAACATTATGTTACAAAACATTCATTTAATAATATGATAGTTGTTTATGGTTTAAATGATATGTAATCAAGAAAAATATTTTTAAAAAATTTTTTTCAGTGCCACCCATCGGACGTGGTCGAAATTACTCTTTAAATCTTCATGTTATCTCTAAAAATAATCTCTGAAGGTTTAGTCAAAATAGATCTAGTATTTTTTCTAATCTATAAGCCACAACCATTGTCTTTTATATTATATATACAGATAAGAAAACAGTTTTATATACAGACTATACCAACATATTTTCTATTGCAATATTATTAGCTATACTTCATAACTAAAACTCATCATAATTCTGGAATATTCATTATTAAACACATTTATATTCTTAGAAGTATTCCAAGTTCAAATTCAATATTAAGACTGCTGGACACATAATATGATACAGGTCATAGAATAATTCGGTAATCGTCTTCTTTCGCTTACGCCGGCAGGAGTTAAAGAGGTGTATCATTATTTATTACCAACTGAAAACAAAATTCCATACTGCCCATCCACTTTTTTATATTTCATGTTATAATTATTTATTTAATAAATATAAGCGTTGTAATACTATTCGTTATGTTGTTATCTATAGTTATAAATGAACAAAAATACAAATAAATGTGTATTTTAATTATTGATTTTATCTAGAACTAAGTATGGATAACAAGGTTTATATTGTAATATTTTACTCGTATTTTACTATTTCGCGTGTATTATGACAAAAAGCTAAATGCGAAATTTCAAGTCCATTTTAAAATATACAAAACAAGGAACAATTGTTTTGCTTTTGGTCATCAACCACCTTAAGAAAATCGTAAACTAGCCACTGCAGCGTGTGTAATTACTATAGTTGTTGCAGGTTTTTTCTCAGTGAGATTATTTTTTGAACAGAAATAAAATAAAAACGCAGTTGATTTGTTTCTTTAAAAATATATTATATTATACATATACGTACGTTCATGTCTACAAACAGACGATAGTAAATGGATAGTAATATAATCATACAAAACAAAAATAAATACATAATAGTGTAATGATAATAAATGTACAACTAATATCGCGGGTGGAGCAATGTACAATATTATAATGACGACGATGCGATGCAGAGCGTCTTATAAAATGGAATGAGTGAGTCGAAAAATGCTAATATAATTATTGAAAAAGTTTATATAACATTAATGTAGGACAAAAGAATCTATTTTTAGGTTACGTTTTCACTGGTACTGAGGTTCGGGCGTGCTGGGCAGAGAGGCCAATAATCTGAGAGACTCTTGGATCTCGACTGGAATTGGCGGCGGGGTAGGCAGATGGTTGCCGACCGCACGGTAACCGTTCTCGTCGGAGACGTAATTGGTCGAGATGATCGTACCGTCTGGGGCCGTATAGGAATTGATGCCCTGGACGACTGAGATCGGGGCTTCAACACCGGACTTTAGGTAACCGGCTTCTTCTTGTTTGATACCGTTCTCGGTTTGGAAGCTGCAACGATTATTATTGTTTCACCACCGTGCGTTATTATATATTATACGGTAAATAATAATATGACATATTATGAATTAAAATTATAATTAATAATTATTATTATGCACCTTACGCACACGTATCGTTACGTAACCACCGCACGAACATACATTCAACCCATTTACACACACACACACACACAGTTTCAGATTGGAATCGTCAGAGCATTATCGATGGTAATAATAATTGTACGTTTTCGGTGAAAGGCGCAAAACACTCCGTGACTTAGACCTGAGGTACATAAATCATATACAAATCGAATGTTGTGAAATGAGAAAAATAAATGATTAGTTTAGAAATTTGTTGATAATATTAAATAAGCACGCGAAAGGCTGACTGCGAAACAAGCATCCGCTTTTGCCTTCTTGCGTCCTTTTACATCAATACCACCACAGTTTACAAAACCATACACATTATTATATTATTGGTATAGTACTATGATACCCGGGAGCTTAAACTTGCCCTTAATTACTACGATAATCTGTGGAAATTTATTACGTTTACATTCGTTTCACCAACTATATGACATAACTATATAATATACCTAACTGTTGACTATTAACTACATAAACATTTGATAATTCTCAAGTGCTTAGTCTTATCGTGTAGTATAATATATAGGTATACACACTCCGTGTATACATTATGTAAACGAAATTTTGTTTTAACAAAATTCGCAATGTAAACCGAAGACGGTTCGCTGAGTCACTGAGACATTTCTAACGCCATTACATAAACAGATAAACGACGTACTTAACAGAAAAATGTATAAAACATCATAGATATAATATTTGGATTCGTACGTAGGTGAACGGAAATGCTAGATTTAACGACGTGTCTTATACGAAATATTGTAATAGACGTGTTATTTATATCGAAATGCGTCATCGAAATACGTTATAAAACGTATATGTATTAATATATTATAGGTATAATATTATATAGCATCAAAATGTTTTGTTAGCCATCAACGATTATTACAAAATATAAAATTATAAATTTTAATCTACAAGTGGTTTTTTACGTAATAAAAACCTTCATATTGTCGGCTACAACTTACTGTGGCAAGTGTTCAAAATAAAACTAAAACTCGAAATTAAATCTATCAGCCCAAGAGTCATTTGTGTTTCATTTATCGTATAAATGTGCAACTAAGAGGTGAATGCATCCAAAAGCATCTTCGGGTGTGTAATTAAACAGTTGAAATATCGACGAGGTCATCGGATAATATTAATATGCAATATAAACGTTTGAAGACAGCTCAGACATAATTCCAATTTAAAACAATCATTAAAAGATTAACAACGAAAAACATAATATATACAGACAAAATGATAATATAAGACAACTGTTTCATACTTGTTCTTGAAGGTTCCGTCGAAATTGACTTCTTTTTCTTGGCTTAGGATGACGGCTTTAGATTCGGGGCTTTGAGCAGGATAAGCGTTGACCACAACGGCCAACAGCAACGAAGAGAGGACTAACGTAACCTGTTAACCATACACGCCAAACGCGATATCCAAAGAATATAAATAAGAAGTCGTGGAGACTTGAAAAAAATCTTTTATATTCTTACCTGCATTTTGGTAGTTTTTGATCTGTTCGCGTCTGTGTGTATTGTAGAGTGTTCTACTGAGTACCGTAGCACAATGAGTAATGTTTGTGGATAATGATGGAGCTAACTTATATATAATATATACCCATGTGAATCAACGCATGGTAATAATGATATAGGGGGGTACCTGTTTAGTATTTACCATAATAGTGGAGGCGGTATCTACCATCTAGATGGAAAGGTCGTTATGTCAGTGGGTTATGAAAGCGGTCCGACGACATTTATTTTAACACAGACGCTCTATGGGAGATTGTAATAAACACGTTTCGAAAAAATATAAATTTACACACGCGTACAATCTCAAGCACACCAACAAACACACACACGCTCGCACGCGCGCGCGCGCTCGTATACTTAAAATAATAAAAGTGTTGAATAGAATAACTAATAAGGGATTTACCTATAGTTAAATGTGGCTGCGCTCAATATAGGAACAATATGTCCATGAAAAATAATTGCTTTGAAGTGTGTACAATACGAGTTCCGAAAAAATTACGTTCAATATGCTGTCTATCGTAAATATTTTATCTACTGTAATTTTATTATAGTTTAGTATGATATCTACCGTATGCCCGTATGCTGTATATTAATATATTATACATACTTTATCATTTTGCAGTTACGATTTAAGATTAAGCTTTTATTAAAACCCCAAATCATATTATATTTATATTTTATACCTTAGTAAGTTAGGTAGGTTAGTAGGTATACCTTTATATTATATACTTGTTTAGTGTGTGTTTGTGAGTTGTGTCGATTATATACGTGGTTTTACTGTGATTTATTTATTATTAAATATTATTTAATAATTATTATTATGAGTTTGTCAACTATGAGTTATTTATATCGACACATAATTCAAAATGAAGAGATGTGCGAAAATTTTTTAAGTATACGCGGTTTATTACTAATCGACCAAACTTGTAAAAAAAATAAAAACCAAGCAATTTGTGGTGGTGAGTTAATAAAAGTTCTGAAAAATAGTCGAAAACGTGATTCGGAAGATAATATTTTGAAAACAATTTATAATCGATGTACGAAAAAAGGATGCCAAATATTTTATTCCATACGCAAGAACAACTTTTTTACGTATATGGATAAAAATGGGAAGTGTAACAGTGGTTTAAGTTTGTGCGATATCGTAGAACTTGTTTGGTATTGGGTATTTCAAATAAAGGTAACACAAGCCGAGGCGTTTACGAAAAGATCAAGACCAACTATAGTTGACTGGTATAATAATTTATGTCGAGACGTAGCAGTAGCTGAATTTCAAAAACGTAAAAAAATGGGAGGTCCTGGCCTAGTTGTGCAAATAGATGAATCCTTGTTCCAAGGTAAAAGGAAATATACAAAATACTTACTTGATTTGTTTATAAATCCAAGAATAGACGATGAATATAGTAATCAAGTAAAAAAAGAACAATAATATTTTTACTAGATATTTCAAAACTTGAATACCCTTACAATTTCACGAATTGATTCTTCACAAATAAATATCAATTTATATGAACTTATATTAATAGTTGAAAGAAATTATTGAAAAGCATGCATTATTAAAAAATAAAAGTTCATTATTGTTTTAAAAAAATATTAATGATTTGAATAACTCGTCATTCAATGAAACCATTATTTTTAATATGTCGTTTTAGTTTTATTTATGTTATATATATATATATATATATATATATATATATATATATCGAAATCGAGTATATATTATTATTAGTATACTTATTAAATTTACACCTTTATGTCTGTATCATACTATTTACTTATAAATTTACCTATTTTGCATTTCATTGTATATTGATCAGTTTGTTATTTTAAATAAACATTATAAAATCTGTCATACAATACGCAGTATTCTATGAGCATATTAAATTACCTATTCGATATTAATTTGCTGTCGTATGTCTTAAACAATGAAATATGAAATTTATATTTTGAACATTCATAAGATAATATTTTTCTGATTATACTAGACATTTATCAATACGTGTCAAATATAGTATACACTGTCGTTAAAAAATGTATCTTATGTAGGTAGGTACCCTATTATTAGTATTAGTTACATACAATTCTTTAAACTATAAATTGTTTAACAAATTGTAAAACAACTAAAGTTCTTAGAAACTATACAGTGTGTTCCTACCGAAATTTCTTCCCAATAATAATTACCAACGGTAATTATTTTTAAGCCCTTTTATTTTAAATCTGATAAAAATCACTGAAAATTAAATATAATATCGATTACTATTTTAAACGATAAACATACTATGAATACATATGTAATATCTTTATTGATTTTTTTTTTTTTGTACATTGGTTGAATCTTTTAATTGCAAACACTCATTATTTCGAATAATATTAACATTTTTAAAAATATTTTATTTAATCATTACAATACAGAATTTTAAGTATTATATCCCAAAACAGATATTTATTTGATTATTCTAATTTTTAAACTCTAAAAACAAGATTTTGCTTTAGAATATGAAATTAAAAATATATATTGTCATTTAAAAAAGTAAAACTTTATATCGATAAAAGAAGTATAATAAATGTATAATTTTTTTTTTAATATTTTTTTGGAAAAAATTTAAATTTTGTAAAAAAAAAATCATTTTCACTTTTTGATAAAATGAGTATAGGTACCCATGTTTAAAAGAATCACATGTTTATAATTATGTTAAATTATTAAGTTCTTAATAGAAACAACGTGTTAATTTTAAATAACAGATAGCATCGAATGTAAGTCTAATTTAAAATATTTAATATACTGTTATTTTAAGGTTTGGTTAGAATTATAAAACTATAAATTATGTTTTGTACATAACAATTATGTTTAACATATTCCATTATTCATTATAAAGTTTCAAATTAAATTGCAAATATAAAAATTATAGTTTAATAGAGATTATTAATTTTACCTATGGATGCTATAAAAAAACTAAATTCAACTACATACCTAAGTAAATACATTTATATATAACTACAAACTAAAAAAAACGTTATTAATATTTAAAAATTATATAATTTGAATTTAAAAACTTCTTTGATAAATATTCATCTATTATATTCCATGATTCTATTTTGTATATTATCTACTATTTGTATACTCATATTTATATAAGTTATAACTCATAGCAATATAATGATGAATATTAAAGTAATAAAAATTAAATATTACCTATATGTTATTTTTGTCACTAAACATTTACACTAATAATATTATTGATTATTCATACTTTTATTCTACTAATAAGCTATCATTTATTGTAGGTAGCCTATTCAAACAAACAATATAGATACCTATCGTTCAATAGATGTGTCATAGTTTATTCAGTACGACTAGATAAAATTGAATTTGAGACTTCTCCTAAACTATAATATATATTTGTCATACTATATCCATAAACACACATACGTTTCATTTTGTCAATCAATATCAAAACCTTCATTAGTATCGTAATTTATTCACATATTATAATATGTGTTACGAAAGTATATTATATTAGGTGACATAAACACTCGACTGAAATGGTAACAATTATCATCATATGTCTTGGGCTTGTCACGGATGGCACTTCTTTTTTCTTCTTATAGGTGTGTCTACGACCATGGACAATTTGACACTCGAGTTAATTTATACAAGATTACATAAGTCATACTTAAACTACTAGATCAATATGAGCAAACAATGCTGATTAGTTGATTTTAATAACGCTTGCATGTAAAAAGAAAGGTGAATGTGTATATTGTGTGTCATATGTACAAGGCGTTATTTATACAAAAATAAATTTTTATTAAATTATGAAAATACTATAAATTATTTGAATTTAAATTATTGGTATCATAACTGCATTTAATAAGCCGATGCACTGGAAGACTTTTTGTAAGCTGATGCACTTTGACTTTGGTAACCTTGTGGTGACTTATACAATTGACTGGCGGAAGAAGATTGTCCATAAGATTGTTCACTAGCTTCCGCACCGTATCCAGATGGGCCCTGTGACTTCTGATAGCTCGGTTGTTTTGGTGCAGAAGTAGATGATTGTCCGTAAGAACTAGGGGCAGACGTTTGTCCATAAGACCCAGGAGCGGATGTCTGGCCATAGGCACCTGATTCTTGACCATATGAAGATGAAGCACCATTTTGTCCATAACTCGACTGTTGTTGTTGGTAAGCTTGTTGTGCAGCTTCCTCGGCGGCATTCTGTTCCAGCGATTGAAGAATTTCAGCAGGTATTGGTGGTGGTGTAGGTAAATGAGAGCCCTTTGGAACAAATCCATTTTCATCAGCGGTGTAAGTCACTGTAATGAGTTTTCCATCTTCTCCTGGATAGCTGAAAGATCCATAGACAGATTGAATTCCTTCTGGGCCACCTGGCTTAAGTTGACCATACTCAGATACTGAAATACCATTGCCAGTTTCGTAACTAAAAAAATATTTATGCTATTAAATGTTTATTAAATATTATTTTTATCTTTGAAATATTACCTGTATGAGTAAGAGCCATCACCAAGATTTGGTTGGTTGGACTGAGATAGAATAGGGATAACTTCAGGTGGTCCAGCAATATTTCCTGGTGCAAAAGCGTTGAATCCATTACTACCTGGCTTGTATGGATCGATCGGTGCACTAGCAGATGAACTTGGTCCTCTAACTTCTACTGATCCAGCGATATTGCCCGGTGCAAAAGCGTTGTATCCGTTATTACCTGGCGTGTAAGGATCGACAAGTGCACTAACAAGCGCATTTTGCCCTTTAACATTTTCGTATTCAGATCCAGATTTTTGGTATAATGTAGACGATACAGGCTTTGGGCGGAAACGTTGGCCATATGATGATTGTGAAGCTTGTGACTGGTATTGTGATGATGGTACAGATGATTGGTATGATGGTGCAGCAGTCGATTTTGAACCATACGATGCAGATGAAGGTTGATAACTGGATTTTGCGCTTTGTGAATATGTTTGTGCAGCTGGTGTTGATTGGTAAGAAGAAGCAGCAGCGCTAGATTGGTAAGATGCAACACCAGACTGGTAATTAGGTTGTCCAGCTTGAGAGTATAACTGTGAGTTTAGAGCAGAAGATTGGTATGACCCAGAACCAAATTGGTAACTAGACTGTGCACCTTGAGAGAAAGTTGGTGATGCTGAAGCTGATTGGTATGAACTAGCACCAGATTGGTAACCAGACTGTGGGTTTTGCGAATATGATGGTACAGCTGGAGCAGATTGATAAGATCCAGCGCTAGACTGATAACCAGATTGTCCAGCTTTTGAGAATTGTAAACTTGCTGGAGTAGACTGATAAAAAGAGATGCCAGACTGGTAGCCAGACTGTGCACCAGATCCTGCTCCAGATTGATAACCAGAGAATGCATTAGTTTTGTATGCGGGGGATGATGTTGATTGTTGGTATGATCCAGAAGTGGATTGATATCCAGTAGCTCTACTACCTTGATATCCAGTCGGAGCTCCAGATGAGTATGCAGAAAGTTCTAAAGGGGATTTTTGGTAACTGCCAAAATTTCCTTGATAAGGTGTGGAAGGAGAAGATGGTGTAGTCGGAGATCCATAACCAGAAGACGCTTCAGATTCATAGCCTTGTGGATGAGCTGTCGCAAAAGCGACAAATGCAATAAATAAAAACTGCAAAACAATTATTGATGCAAATTAAAAAAAATATCAAGTATAATAACAAAAATAATACATTGGTATTGTGGCTTGGCGCGGCGCGTTAGCTGCCAATAGTCGCGTTCTGTGACTGTGAGTAAGCAACGCCCGCTACTACTAGTTCCCGGATGGGTGACCATCCGGATTTTGTAATAGTAAAAACCTTGCCCACACAAACACATACGTGTTAAAAAAACCTACAGTACTCTCCTCCACAGTTCCACAGGCTCTTTATTGTTGAAGCCTTACCCCCTCACCCCCCCCCCCCAAAAAAAAAAATTTAATTTCTAATATTCTTCACTGACAAAGATACATCGCAGTAGGTAAATATAAAATGTTTTATTATATTTATGTATTATTAAATTATGAAAATAATAATCTATAATTAATATAATGCACTTGCATACTCTGCACGTTTTTTTTCAATAAAAAAAAAAAATGAATTAATCCCAAAATTAAAATTGGATTAATGTTTGAGATGGTGATTTACCGTCGTTCCTTAGTAAAAAAGTTATGTCCAAGCCACTACTTAACATTATATAATTCGGGTTAGCAGGTCATTATTGTAATTTTATTGTATAAGTCTCGTAAGATATTTCAATATTTAATATGAGAAAGGAAATATTTATTAAAATATTAAATCTATAGTATTATAATAGTCATTTAAGTTACATAAAAAGGAATTAGCATTATATTTGATCAATGATAAACAATTTTCACTACACATTTTAGTGTATGCTAGTGCATACAGCATATAAACTTATGCATACCTAATAATCCTATGATCAATTGGTATCAATTGAAATTAAATAATATATAAAATATTAAACTATTAAAAAATAGTTTATTTCGTCTATTAATTATTATTAATAACAAACATTTATTTATCAACGTATGTAAACAATTGTTTGTACTTTGTTGAAGGAGAGATGTTTAAGATATTGATTATTATAAATACAAAAGTAAGTATACCTATATGTATTTTTTTTTATTGCGATTACAGTTTTCAACAACTAAGTTATTAGCTTATTTGCTAGACACACACACGTGTTAAAAAAAACCCCTACAGTACCCTCCCCCGCAGTTCCACAGGCTAATGACCTTAGTAGTCGAACCTTTAACCCCCCCTCCCAAAAAAAAAAAAAAAATACATTGGTACATTATGTATAAATTAGTTTTAAAAATCGTACTATCTGACACTTTTGTCAAATTTAATATTTACCATAACTTAAAATAAAATAAAATTTACAAAAAATCTTAAATAAATTTAATATTCTTATCAATAAAAAAATTGTAAGCCCAAAATAGTTATATATTCTTGCTTTTTTAGTATTAAATGTATTTTTGTTATTCAAAAGTTACAAACAAAGTTAGTTGGTATTTTAAAATATTTTACATTTTGTATGCATTCAATATTATTTTAATTTTTAATAGTCAAACTATTTACAAATCAAAATTCATTTTTTTTTAATTTAAAACGAATTTTTACATAATATTTTCATGTTTTAAATTATTTCTTTGTTTAAATAGTTTGATTTTTTAACTATACAATTTTTCGAAATATATTATAAGCCGGTATTAATAAATAATGGTTGAGTCTAGAAACTGTCATTAAAAATAATAATCACTAAATAAAACCATTATACAGTTTAAATAAAAAAAATCATATTAAAATATCCGTTGTATACATAAATGTAATAAACTAATAACCTTTTTAACTACCTACCTACATAATTATAACCTCGTATTATATTTATATATATTATAATTTTACTAGTTTGTAGCTACAAAAAATAAATATAAACCTGAAATACCTATAGGTTAGTAACCTATAAGTACTTATAATATTACAAGTAAATTTAAAAAAAAATTATCAAAAAATCATTATTATTTTCTTATGGGAATATAGTGAATAAATTATTATTATAGAACTATGAAAAATGTAAAAAATTAGTAATGAAATATATATTATTTGTATTGAAGTTATTGTAACTATTATTAAATAGTGGGATAAGGATATAACAGTTTTAATGAATATGTTTTTAAAATGTATATTTTGAATAAATTATTTTCATATATGATTTGAATACCATTTATTATTTTAATATTAAATTCAACAGCTATGTTATTTGAATAAAAAACAAGCAAATCAGTAAATTGTAAAAAATTCTAAGAGTTTCAAATTCATTGAATTTTATAAATATTCTACTGGATGAATTTAAATTTCACCATAGAAAATATAGCACAATTTATTTCTATTTTTATTCCGGAAATAGCATATATATTTAAATACACTAAATTATACGTTTAATTTTTATTCTATTATAGAACATAACTCATAAGGAAATTTATCTTCGATTTAAGTACATATTAATAAGTATAAATGGAATAATTTAAAAAAAAATTACTTTAAAGTATATGCCTGTAGGACACGTAGGTTTAAAGTATATGTGTATACCTATACATATATAGTTTAAACTACTTAAAATGCTTTAAATGATTATACTGCTGATTAAAATGATTATGAATACTTAAAATGATTATTTTTCAATGAATTAATACACGTATTACAAGGCGATATTGTAGAAATTAATTTATAAGACTTAAAGTTTCAGTCTTTAAAATCATAACACAAAACAAATTCGTTTAATATAACTATTTTATTTCAGCAGAAGACTAGTGTAATGTAAATCTTTATGAGTATAAGTACTTCTGAACATATTTAATGTCCCGCAAGACGCACAACGTACATATTAAACTGCAAACGAACGACGGAAAATATTTTGGGTTTTTATTTCTTATTTACGTGAACCGAGCACATCGTTGTTAAAATTATAATATAAAACATTATGTTTGAAAATATCGAATAGTATGTGATATGGCCGGACGCCAAGTAATAAAGTTGCAGAGTGGGTGTAAGCGGTATAGGTACTACCTATATACACCTACGTGTTTTATTGCAATATAAATTGAACAGCTTACCATCTTCATGTTGTTGATGCGAAATAGCGTGTGTGGTGTATGCGCTCGGAGTCGTAAGTCTCTGAAAACCTATTGACGACGATAACTGAACTGACGATGGATCGGTACCCGACGTCTATATATATGACGATGCGTCGGGACGATTGCCGAATAGCTACGGTATACGGTACGCGCGTGAAGGAGGCGTTCGACGGCAGCAGTGGCGCTGCCCCTACCCCGGTGACGCCCTGTGGCCAATCCGATTTTGACTTGAAGAGAGTAATGTAATTTTTTTTTATTACGATTATTATTATGATTATTTTTTATGACGTGCCGCCGACACGACGACGTCGGGCATAGACTAATTAGAACGGCCGCCGCATGTGTGTGTGACAGGTGTAGGACGATAATATAATAATATTACATATATTATATGTGCATATACCAATACCACATAATATTCTGCCTCGATCGTCCGATTGATCCATGGGTATGCGCCTGACGACGACAGCTCATATATGACCCAGTTCGATGCTGCTCACGATGATGACACCAGGCCGTTTTTTTATGATTTACACGTACACGACTACGTATATAGTAGGTACGTACCATGTACACCGCGCGCGCGCATGCTTAAGGATTGCCTCGGCTGTGGATAATCATAATATGATCGTCAACGCATTTTAATAACGCTGAGGTGATCGATGACGTCCAGTCGCATATTTTCTCGGCTCGGTGTATCGGAATGTGACTCAAATCGCCTAATAATACCAAAAATAACAGTCTTAATAACAACTCGGCGGCCCACACAATATTATCTCGCCCACGGACCCTGTCGACCGGAACACGCAAAAATTGTTTATGTTTGTACATTTAAATATATAAATTTATATATTATTTATTCGTATTAATTAATTTTTTTATTTAATTCGTAGACCAACAATTGTAAGAAGTTTATTTCGAGTATTTATAAACTTTTCATGAAGTAAACAAACCATAGTGATTTACCTATACGACTATTGATTTACTTCCTTTTAATGAACGGAAATATAATATAATAATAATATTTACTCTTTTTTCTCATTAAAAAATATATCAAACACGCATATATTGATTTGACGTGATATCAAAATGTGTATGTTTTATTTTTTTGGCAAAAGTTGTTGTATTCATTGCTCTCTTTTGGAGTGGTAGGCACATGATTCTTTACTAGTTTAATACTATATTATAGTTATATACGTATAATATTGCACAATAAGAATAAATGAAACAAAAATGTAATATCATTACACACTAATGAATTTTTAAAAAACTTATTTCCATTCGAATGATTCTGATTTCGTATAAACGCATTTGAGAAACCGGTTACATTAGAAATATATTAAATCAGAGATATCAATGTGTGATAATCGGTAATATGGAATGATGATTTAATATAATAATATCATAATATTATAATATTGCATAGAAACTGTAAAGGTTCCGATTAAATGGGCATTGTCCTGATCGAAATTCTCAGGCTTTAAAATCCTATGTCCACATTATAAATACAAATTTGTTTAGATCTTGTACATTAAAACGATTCGTTTCCACCCATTAAACAGACAAAAAACACATTTTCATTAAATTACGAAATATATAAGATTTCAGCCTTCGAGTTTTTTGGAAATTAGATATTAATACAATGCACATAATATATTATATACGAAAATAATAAGATTAATATCATAAACACTAGCATTACTCACACACATAGTAACATAATATTATAACTTCTTCGAAGCAACTTAGGTATAATAGCTGCAGTAGACATGTCATATTAGCACTTGGTGATTATCTTAATGATTCTTCTATATACGTAGTAGGTACTAACATTTTTCAATTAAGCTCGTAAATAAAAGGAAATCACATAGGTTAATTATTATTGCCGACCGGGCAAAAACAAATTACTTTAACAGACGCCGTAATCGTTAAGCCAAACAATACAAATAATTCATGTTGCGCATCGAAATAATACCTAAATGTAGTCATTTTTTCAAATTACCAAAAAACATGTATTTTTACATTAACAAAAATATAATATTAAATCATGGATACTATATTTACGCATTTAAAAAATTAATATGAAAATATTTTAGTTGTGGCCTTCAATTGTTGGGCCCTCATCTCGCCTCGCCCATGCATCGGCAAAGGATAGTATTGATTTGTAGTAAGTAGGTATACAATTTTAAATGAAAATGCACCGCACTCGAAAAATAATTCTCAATAGAGTATAATTTTAGGCAGTTGTTGACAGCTTTTATTAGGTACGCTAAGTGGTTTTGAGTAAATTACACCTTCAAAATATCGCATCTTCATTATCTAGATTTTTTACTTGTAAATTGTAATATAATTTTTAAAGCATTCCTCTGGCCTAAAAATGTTCAATGACAAATGTAATAAAAAAAACCGCTATCATAAAATTCGTACGATACCTACATTCTTTTAAATTATATAAAATAATATATAATTCTTAGGCTCCGCTAAACACGAAAACTAAAATATCCATAAAGGGATAAAAGGTGAAAAATATCACAGTTATAATACCACAATAATTATTTCGCTAAAATCCAAAAAATTTATATTTATTAGTAGGAACAAACTATAAGTATTCCTTAATAGATAAAAAAATTGTAACATCTTTTACATATCTTTACACAGATATTAAAAAAATAAGTGGCTAAATGTTTTTATTCTAAAATGTTAGATAACTTATTAGAAAATTTAAAATTAAAATTTTTTTAAATCGTCTTTTACCAACAACTTTACATAGATATGTATATTTTAGTTTCGAATGCATCATTATCAATCAAGTATATTACTCATTCTTCCGGCACAATGAACATGATCATTGGCAATTACATCGACGATTATCACTAATATAAAGCTTTATAGCATTGAACAAATATTGCACGTATGGAACGTATTCAAATTACATTTCGAATTAATGATGCAATATTATATGTTAGATTTATATATAGATAGATAGTTTTAATTATTGCTTAAAATCAAATGGAATTAAGATATAGAAAATGCACCGAGATGAGAGACGAGTTCTAAAATCTTTCAAGATAAAACGATGATCTACGATCATTATTTATTAAAGCGTAGAAAAATTGAACATAAATCAGTTCGAAAGTTACCTTCAAAAATCACGTGGTCAATTAATGAATAACATATCAATCTTGGAAATATTATTTACAGCAATATTACGATGGTAGGTTTAAGGTTAAAAGTTTTAGTGCAGAAATTTATTTTTTCATGTCAACTCGATATATGGATGTTTTGCCGTGAAAAGTCGTGACATAAAAATAAATTAATCATTAATAAATACTTATAGGATTATTTTTGATTCATCCTCAATCATTACCGTTCTCTGTAAACCGAAGGTTTTAATTTTTAACGCTTTATGCTTTTACAAACAAAACTCATTTTAACAGATAGGTACAACTTAAAACATACTTTGTACAACAAATCAATTACAACAGTTTGGTATTATAATATGGTACATATTTATATTTAGGTACATAATACACTGTGTGTGTGTGTGTGTGTGTGTGTGTGTGTGTGTGTGTGTGTGTGTGTGTGTGTGTGTGTGTGTGTGTGTGTATGTGTGGGCTTAACCATACTATTATACTATTATAATCAACGTTATGTCATTTGTAAATATATTTACTTAATTCTTAATTTATAAATTTTAAAAACACGCGTATTATTTCGCGTTTCTTAATGTTTTAATACGTTGTAGTGTGAGTTCGAGTGTGAACGTTTAAAAAATGAATATATAAAAACTTTGAAATTATGTATTCTTTTAAATAGCAGTGTTGATACATGATTGTAAAACAATACATTGATGATAAATTCATAACAATCCACTCTATAATTTATTCTACACAAACGTCGAAAGTGCAAAAGGTCATACTATAACAAAATGTATACTATGCTATTATGTATTATTTACCTAAAACTTATATGGGCCTTGAATAATGTTACCAAATTGAAAATTGCTATCTGCTTTGTAAGATCAAGTTTTCACATTAAATCTTCCAAACAAAACGTGAAAGCTACGTAAACATAAATTGAATTTTATTTGATCAAATTATTAAAGGAAAATAAATGTTTAATGAAAAAAGTAGATGTACAATATATGCTAGATGAATATTACAGTTATTATTAAATTATGAATACAGTTAATTATGATACTACAGTTCAGAGCTTTTAATTTTTATTGTAAGCTAAAAACTTTTAAACTACATGAAATATTATATTTAAATACGTATTTTAATTTTAATAACTTCAAACATTTGTTTGATTAATGTTTACGTGATACCTATTTATAATATGTTTTAATAAAAACATTTTTGGATACTGAACAAATCTTCTATGATTTAAATGTTAATACTTCACATTAATTTTGAAATATACAAGTATTTATAAATATTAATAATGTCGAATCATTTAAATATTAAAAATAAATAATATGTTAGTATAATGAACTGTATGTTAAAAAAATAAAAAGAATAAACGTTATTATTGAATTATTTTTACTATTACAAATATAAAACTTGATTAACTATTTACTTATTAGCTATTACCTATAAAATATAATATTAATTAATAATATAAATAATAAAATAATAAATAATAATACTTATATATGCGAAATACGTGACATAAGTTCGCCGAGATACATTTTGTATAGTGAAATTATGATCTTTACTCGTCATCAACATATACTTAAATATAATAATGTGTGTATTATTTGTAGATTACTCATTCGGCATCGAGATATTTACGTATAATTATGATGTAACTATTGCAGGTATATTGAATCAGCTATTGTTTAAAATCGTGTTTCACAATGCATTTAAAATTTTAAACGAATAAAATAATTTGTAAAAATATTATGGAATTCTGACGTCAATTGAAAACTTAGGTAAATGATTATACAGCTCTTAATATTTATATCTCGTTGTAAAACTTCAAACTGCAAACTTCATAACATACTTACACAATTAGACACTATAAAATAACTTCACATAGTATTTACAGCTTAAAGGAAATAGTTTTTATGAATATTTGTTGACTGATGCAGTCAACTTGCACTGTCAATTTTAACTAAATACATTTTTATGATAGTTCATTATCATCAAGTATTTTTCTCGCAGCACAATATAGTAACAATAAAATTTTGACTTAACAAAAACAAATGACTTATATTTTACGATAATACTTTAAAATAACAATCCATTCATAATAGTTGGTGTTGACATACTTTAGCGTTATAATTTAAAAAATAATCAATCAAACAAACAAACAAACGAATGATAAAAAATCGTTAGATAATCCTTGAAAACTTTTAAATCAATTGCTTGATACAATGTCATTACTATTTTCATGAATTAAATCAATAATACTAGCATTTTTAGTTTGAAAGGAAATAAAACTAAAATCTATAATGATTATGTAGTAATATGTATTATGTTTTAAAATCCTTTTTTATTAATTATATGATAAATAATGACAATCTTCTTTTGAAAATGAAAAATATAAGAATTTTATTATTGCGAACTTCGAGTTTACCAAAATCATAAGATGTGTTTTATAATATTATATATATGACAGATTAAAAAATATTGTTTTTATTATAAAACTTTAAGAGTTTCAAATTATCAAAGTTAAAATCTAACTCTTTAAGTCAATTATACATAAAATCCTGTATAAATAAATATAATATTATGCATTTATGAAGTCTATATACAGTTATAAAAAAATATTTATTCTATATATTGTATAAATAATAATAATTATTATAAAACTAAAATAAGTAATAAATAACAATCCAAAAATTATTTAAAACTATTTTCTAAATTTTCAAAATATTTTTTTTATTGTTTGGTTTGATTCTGCAAACTATACACAATATATACATAATATGCATATGTATCATATGTATATAATTATATATATAATATGTATGTATGATATGGCTTGAATTTTAAATTCAATCATATGCCTAAAGTTCCAGCCATTTTTTTCAAAATTATTATTGTTTAACTAATATTATTTCAACTGTAAATTAATTAATTTTTATTTCATTTTAAACAAACAGTTAGTATTATAATTTGTTCACTGATTTATAATATCAATATTATTCTTTAATATAATTAGATGCTTGTTGATTTGCTGCCTTTCAAATATTTAAAATTATAATAGAATATACTATGTAAGTAATGTAAAATGTTAATATATCTAAAAAAAAATAAAATAATATACAATTTATGATATACTAATATTTATTATTAATTTAATAAAATATATCTATATTGTAAACATATTGGTTATTGACCAGTTCACCTTAATTGTAACTTAAATCATATTTACAACATTTTCGTTTATTTTGTTTTGTGAAATTATATTTTAAAAACTTAAATTACAGTAAAAATTATATTTATAATGCATATTTATATTAGTTATAACTATAATACAATACTCCAGCTGATAAAAATATAATTGTATCTAATCGTAATTATATTGTGTTCCATGCAAGAAATGATCACAATTCATAAATGGTTCATACCCATAAGTAATATAAAGTAATATTAGACAATATTTGTATATATTATACAACATTTAATTAAACATTAACCAACTTTCAGTTCATTAAATCGACAGTTTTCATTTTATTGGCACGTTGACGTAACGTCATATTTATTTAACGAACCATCTCTCGATTGCGATCAACGACCACTTTCAAAATCGACGTTATGTATGAGTTTTATTTAAATGCGTGCTTGTGAATTTGTTTTTATGCGAATAATTCAGCTGGTATCTGGTACACTGAAGGTACATCAAAATTGAAAAAAAACCATGAGCTCAATGCGCCGTCTTAGCGAATAAGTAGTTTCAACACGTTGAATAATACGCATAAAAATAAAACGAGTGTAATAAGAGCTACAATCTAAAATGGTATGACGGTCGGAGGCATCTAAATAATAACGATATCAGAAGTCCGTTTATTAATATTGCTATTGATGTTATTTATTTCACTCAGTCGGCCGTTGAATACCGAACGAGCTTCCTGCGGTGCGCAATGATCGTCACGTACGAGCATGCGACGTAATTATGAACACTATACAATAAATTAAAGACTGACACATCACTCTTTCACCCGATTCCGCAGCGTGATGATAGTACTATAATACATGACTACTGCCGAGGCCGGATAATCATCGACCATCATTGGTCTGCGATGGTGCGGTGTTTTGATTATATAGACGGTAGCCTTACATTATAATACTAAGTATACCTGTCCATCGGCAAAAATTGGATTAGACTTAGGGAGGGAACTTTAGCACCTTCCTCCCCCTAATTTAAATTTAAATTATAATATCTAATTAATTATTCGATTGACCTGCGGCTGTGCACGCGCCGTTATAACAAAAAAAAAATGTATCCAATGGGTACCTATTTAGTGGAGGTAGTTTAGGAATAGTTAATATTGAAAAATATATCAAAAATACTGATATAGGTCATTATATTATAATCGAAATCATTAGTTTCAAATGATTATTGTAATATCTAATAATGGAATTGATTTCATATTGCGATTTACGATTATTAGCAACTAGTTAATAACCCAACTTCACCTGCAAAAAAATTACTAAATATAAAATACGGTGCTATTATATACGAGTAAGTGTATCTTGTTTCAAATTGTTTTTTATTGTAAGTACACGGGTTCAGATGCCTCAGTAACTTAGTTAACGAGTCGGTATAACTGTTCAGTATACCTCACTATAAGAACTAATTCGACCAAGTTGAATATAGCATTTGATACATTTTCACACATGGTTCACATACTCTTTAAACTTTCCTGATATCTTTAAAAACCATTAAGAAGAATTTTTAAGAATTTTCTCAAGAAATTTTTGCCAAAATCGGTCGAGTAGTTTTTGGGTATATGAATTAAAAAACATTAATTTTTATACATTACTAGCTATGCCAGCCAGCGTCGTTCATGCCAAAAATCTGATTGATTTACTAATGTTTGATTTTTTTGGAGGCATTTCAAATAATTTCCAGTATTTAATGTTTGTTGACAGATGAGACGTTTAAAGACAGTATAATTGTGAGTGGCATTCAAAAATCATATAAGTAAATTAAAATAACTATAATGATAAATATTTTATTGTCTGTAACGAATCTGGGATCTATTGATAAAACTTTTATTGAAAACGGTCCAGTAGTTTTGAGTCTTTAGTTAACAAACAGGCAGACGGGAAAACATCCATTTTTATATATATACTATATAAAAAGACTAGACTTTTATATCTTCTATATATTATATAGAAGATATAAAAGTCTTTTTTATTTCTGTAACCAATAGCAACCCTTAATAAATACTAAAAAATATTCGATCTCTGTTGGTCGAAACAAAATTTTCATATGAAAATATCTATAAAAATTCTAGAAAATCCTTTCTTAGTGCATCCCAACAAGGCGGTACAGAGGTACCATGAAAATTGCAAGTCTCTAGCTATCATAGTTTAGGCTCTACGTTAATTAGTTAGTCAATCAGGGACACGTTCGATTATATAATATATAAATGGATAATAAAATATATATCATGTACTGCCATTTTCTAGAAATTCGTTATAAGACTTACTATTGTTTAAAAATATTATTTTAGATTTATGCGATGTGAAGCGATGGAGTAATGTGGAGTAAGGAAAAAGCTTCAAACCTCAGTTTTCCATAAAAAAAAAACAGGGTTCAAGCACGCATTGATTGATTGATCTCTATTCAGGCCTATTCTAATAAAGTGTGATACTGAGAACCACACATCAATCGCCATCGGTTGGATTTTGAACTTCTTGATGATGATACATATATCGGTCGATTCATTGCAGCTCATTGGTGCAATCGAGACGGATAATGGAAAAAAAAAATCGCACCATTGCAAAGCGATTATTATCGCTCTGTATATAATATAGCGTACACAATGAAGGAGTAAGAAGGAGGATTAGAATGGACCTGCTGCAGTGTATTAATGAATCGCGCTCTTATCATCTTACGAAACATCGTGTCGATCATCACGGATCGACCCAGGGAAAATTAGCGAATATAATATATCTACTCCGAAACAGCTGCCACTCAACGATCAGAACAAGTACGAACGCGCGTGCAACATGGTCTGTTGCGTGACATCAGTAAGCCGCCACCGCGCTCTTGTAATAATATAATAGTATGATGATAAAAAATAAAATTAAAATGCCATTCGGCGCGTGTAACTGATCACACTTAGTGTATGATGATAATAATAATAGTAAAATTGTAATAATATGTATATCGACTACTTATATTATATCAAGAGAACTGGTTTTTTTTTTTAATTATTATTCTGAAGGTGTCGAATGCACGAGCCCCGTATACGTGTATGGCGTAATATTATAAATAAGTCATCTCGATACCGAGCACATAGTAAATTGGGTTTCATTATATTCAAATATACATATATTGCATCCAGTACTTCGTAATTTATATCATAATATATATAATATACTAAGCACAATACACATAAATTTAAAAAAAAACATTTTTGAAAAGTCGTGCGGACTGTACGGCACGAGACCGTGTAGGTACTCCATAATAATATCATCCCAATTGCAAGCTGAAATAGACAAATATGTGATTATGGTTTTAATATTATCATTATAATAAAGGTAAGCCGCCCTTTAAATAACTATTCGATCTATCGTCCAAACCTTCCTTGAATTGTCAAAATCGGTCGAGTAATTTTTGTTTCTTTAAGCCTTGACCATACACTTTGCCTTTTATTTAATATAATAGCTTTTACCCATTACCTCTATTCTAATATTCTTACGACCCGTCCGAGATCCCAATAATATGTATGCACAATTTGGTAATAATTGGTCAAAAACTGTAAAATTTTGCATGTGTAATTTAGATGTAACCTTATTTAGCTGACTATTATAATCGACCTGTTCATCGTTTATGTTTTTCTTCAGTTGAAATACTCTTAATTTTTTTTTACCAAAATCATTCGAGTATTTTTTTTTGATACATAAACCTTAAACGTACACGTAGCCTCTAACATAGGTTGTATAATAGCTGTTACTCAATTTTACATTTATATAGAATAGCTTTATTAGCCTTAATAATAAAATAAAATCCAATACAGAAAATTATATCACTATATTATCACTACTTTATTAATTGTAACCAATTGCAACCACATGTTCCTATGTACATACAAAAAAAAAAAATTAGATTTTTGTGAACCAAAACAAAATTAAAATTTGAGCCACACTAAAGCGACTTATTTAGATAGAAAACAAAGCTACAAACTTTCCCAGAATCTCAAGGAATCAATTTATTTATTTTTTTATTGAAAATATACAACTGTCCAGTATACGAATAGTTGTAGAGTATATATAGGACGAATAAACAAACATCCATTTTTATATATTAAAATAGAATATATTACAATGTAGTAAGATTGAATGTAAAATACTCTATTGGCGTTTAACATTGTGTAAAATCTAGACTACCTCAAGGCACAGACCTTAGTCATATAAGCACTATACTAATGTTCTGATGGTACAATTCGATATGGTCATTTAAAAGATTCTTTTAAAAATTCTCGTTCATATATGTTGGAAACTTCGTTATTGCCCTGGCTCCTGGCCTTGTGTATCATTTCATTTCGTACATATACGCATAAACACTTAATGATTCTCATAAATGTAAATTTTCAACATCACGAAAATTATTTACGTTATTGAAATTATTTTTTTATATGCTTTAAAGTCGTTATAAGTTATATACCCAATGTTATTTTAAACTATTTTTTTTATTGTTTTTTTACTTTTTTTTGAATAACTACTACTTTTTTTTTTAATTTCAGAAAACTAAGTAGAATATTTTTCTGAAAATTTCTATATTCAAAATGACTCTCCAAATTATGCTTACCCCGTGTATTTTCCTTTTATAATAAATTTATTAGTGTACCTACTACAGGACCATTACTCTTTTTTTATTAACAATGAGTTAATACTACTATATAGCTCAACAATCGATTACTGCAGGACCATAATTTAAAATACTTATGTTTTTCTAACATTTAAGCCTTTTAAGGAGTGTTTTGTGAGATGCCAACTTCTTTTTTTTTTAATAATAATCACCCTCTTTCTTGTAAATTGTTAAAATACGAACGAGTAGTTTTGTGCTACTTAAATTTGTGTACTAAGGTTATTAAGTCTATATAATTAATTACTAATTATTAGCTATACTACCCGACTTTTCGCGTACCAAAGACTATTTTATAAATATATTTGTAAAAAAAAATGTAAATGCAATATTTCTACTAATTATAATAATAGTAATAGAATATGTAATCAATGGCAAAACCAATGTCAAATCTATAAATAAACAAAAAAATATTCTTTCTCATAAGCCAAAAACTAAATTCGTGTGTGAGCTATCCTTTAATTTACCTAAAGGGGTTGCAAATTAAGCTATAAAAACCCTCAAAGTCTCAAGGAATCTATTGATATAACTTGTATTAAAAACAGTAATTGTTGAGTCTTTAGATAACAAACGAACATCTCTTTTGTATATATATAAGTTTGAAAAATATGGGGGCTATGATTTATTAATTTTAGTAATTAATATTAATTGATCTATCAATATTTTATTAATAATTGTAAAAATTGTAGGTATAAGTATAATAAATACTTCATCCAATATTATATATATTTTTGTAAAACAATTTTTAAGAACCATTATCCTTGGTATATAATACAAAGGATATATTATACTTAATAGTATATTTCTTATACTTATTTATATAATATTAATTACTTGAAGTTACTCGTTCAATTTTTGATTCAAATACATCAATATTCTCAAAAATATAATTTGCTTAATAATTTACAAAAAAAATATTGGTTCTCATTTGAAAAAAAAAATTATAATTTTGTATTACTACAGGGCACTCCTTAAATGGTATAAAAATATAAAAATAATAATAATTGAAAATATGGTCATTAAATATAATTTAAAATTTTAAAAATTAAAATTTGAATAAACTCATTATTAAATGGCAAATAATGAGAATGATCATGTTTGATGAATTCCAAGTATAAAAAAATTGAATTTCAAATTGTAATTAATTGGTATAATATAACTTACAAGTGTTTAAAATTTAGATTAGCAAAGTAGCAGACTAACTTTTTGCAGAATACCCTTAGTCAAAAAACGATTACAAACTAAACAAATGATAACATAAATTTGGTTTTGTGATATCTTCTCATTGTATGAAAAAAAAGATTTCATAAACGTTAAATTTCTTGATAACGGGGGTTAGCTGTTAAAAGAATAAGGTCCTATTAATATTATACAGCCCGATATAGGTACAGTTTGCCCACTGCATAATATAAAACTCATGCTAATAAACAATTAACAAAATGGATGTAATAAAAGAAAAACAATATTATACAATTAACGGGCACGCCTTAGGTGGATACCTACATCATCCTAAAAAGGCATCATGCCCACTCCATTATTAGTGTGAATATTTTTTTCACTAGCTCTGATCTCCGTTACTATTATGTGTTTACCATTAACACGTTGCGCAGCAGGTGCTGAGTATATTATATAGAAAAAAATTAGATGCAAATATTCAAGTACCGATTGATCACGCGTGAAGTGATCACATTTATTGGTTTATGTTAAATATTTTCTATTCTCACACGAATATAAACTTATCAATATTATATTATATATTATAGGTACTTATTATTACAGTATAATAAATTATAAATCGAATAATTCGAAATAAAAGATCTTAGAATAAGTGAAGTTTGACCACGTAGTGTTGACAACGACGAAGCCTAGTACTTAGGTGGTCCCAATGTTCTCTGCATTGGAGGCAACTGGAAGTACCGTCCTTGTGGGTTATTCGGCACGTACCACATCTGTTGCGGCTCAATATTGAATTGACGTACCGGTCCGGGACGTTGCTGCTGGTTGAAAGGCGGTTGTTGTACCGGTCTCGCATTGAACTGAGGCTGCAGTTGCTGCTGCTGCTGTTGATATCCCCCGGGCACCAACCTTTGCAACACCGGCACGACCTTTGGCTGGGCCTGAACGGCCTGGGGCACCATCTGCAGGACGGGCACGACGGACGGCGCGGCCGATCTGGATGGTTCGAACCTCTGCATGACGGACTGTTGCTGCTGTTGCTGTTGTTGTGCAGGCCGCGTCTGTGGTACCGGTGCCGGGTATGCTGATTGCATTTCCGGAACGGGCTGGCCGCGGAACTGTTGGTAATATACTTGGGGATTATCGGTCGACGAGCCCTGCGATTGGTCGGCCGCCGCGACCGATGCGCGGACGATCATCTCCAGTGGCTTTTCGGTCGGCCCTCGGCCCACGAACAACACGTTCTGCGACTGCTCTGCCACGTCGTTGGCTACTTGACCCGCGCCGACCTGTTCAGCCGCCGACGGCACTTGGGGCTGCTCTGGTGACCGCACTTGGGACAGCTTCGGCCGCACTTGGGGCTGCTCTAGCCGCACTTGGGGCTGCTCTGGTCGCACTTGCTGAGGCTGCTCAGGTACCGCTTGAAGTTGCTCTGACCGCGCTTGCAGTCCACCGTCGTTGGAAGAATCGGAGTTGGTCGTCTTGAACTGCGGCCTGGCGAAGGCGGTCGTCTGAGCGACGTTTTTGAACGCCAAACTTTTGGGCAAGTTGGACGCCGCCGGTGGACTGACGGGCAGATGTGCACCGTACGCGCGGAACCCATCTACTCCCGAGGTGTACGTCATCTCTATCGGTATGCCTTCCGGAGACATGTACTTGTACGAGCCGACAACTGAGTTGGCTTCGTTTTCCGTTCCCTTGTTCAATATAACGCCACGTTCTTCCGCGAAAATGCCATTTCCGGTTTCATATCTGCAGCATATGAAATATACATTATATGTAGGGCTTAGATATAACCAAATCGAATGAAATGAACTGGATTAAATCCTGCACCAATAATATACAACTGTCTTATGACATTCACGCAAATATAAAATAATCAACAAGTAAGTATGCATGTGAAAATAAATATTCGCAGTCTTGCAGAAAAAATGGGTACTTTTAGATGGATATAATATAGGGTACATCCTAAATTTTGCTTCTATATAATGTGAATTAAAATATATAACTGCTGTACCTATATAAGAACTCAATAAAAACTTGTTTCCAATAATATGTCTCATTACTTTTATTGACCACTATATTTATCGTAAACAACCAAGTTTATAAGCCATATCCAGGGCCGGATCTAGGGGGAGAAGTCGGGGATTTATCCCCGGGCGTATAATTTTTGTGCTTGATTTTTCATAAAAAAAAATAATACTAATTCTGGTCATTTCCCTGAAATTTCCTGAAAAGGGCGTATATTTTTAATTTTCCCCGGGTGTTAAAAAGTTAAGATCCAGCCCTGGCCATATCTAAGAAAGTGGCAGCCGGCGCTCGGCAGGGTGTATAATACGTAATGTACAGAATATTTATTATATTATACGCTCCAGTCAATATTTTAGTTTTTTTAAATGTTTATATTTGTTTTACTAACATTTTTACTGAACATAAAATAATATTTAAACGCAGTACCAACATATCAGTATCTACATACAGGACACACAGTGGTCCTAAATGTGAGTTTAGATAATAAAAATTAAAATCCTAGATTAAAATTTTAAATAAAACTGTTAACAAACAAAAATACAATTTTTTTATGATTTTTTGGCATGTAAATTACATGCTTCCGAGCATACGATGCACATTTGCTTATAGGTCCGACGACGGTGTCCAACCTGACCAAAAGTTTGACGTTCAAGATACTATTTGTCGACATATTTTGAGGGCAAAAATAATAATAAAAAAAAAACTGTACATGCATATAATAATAAAACCTGTATTATTTTATAATGCATGAGCGTTGAACAATAATGCACTTGTATAATTATTCATACTCCCTAATATTATTATTAGGTACTACCTACGTATGTAGCTGATTTATATAAAAAGTTGTTTTACTTTTTTAGGTAATTTTTTATTTTTTATTGCTGCTATTTTTTTTTACAGTTAGAATTTCATAAATACTAAGTATTCATGTTCATGAACACAAGCATACATACACACACATGTTTGATTTAGTTAAATATATTACAAAAATGTCAAATATTATCAAAAAAATTTACAAAAAAAAATATTTTTGAATTTTTGTCATAGTGTAGCCAAAATAAAAATGTCAGTTTATCATTTAAAATTAAAAAATTAAATTAAAAAAAGTCTGATTTTTACCATTTTATTTAACATAAAGAGACAAAAATTTGATTTCTGTTAATTTTATCTACGAAAGAAATTTTTTAAATGTATTACCTTCAATTTCCTAAACCATATTAAATAAATAATTTACTGTGAAAATTATAAAATCAACACTAATGGAATTAAATCGAATACAGTTCACTCATTAAATAAAAAAGTCATGCGGATTTACACTAATAATCTACATCTTATATTATGTGGGGACAAAAATGTAATATTTGGAATCTGTATACTCGTAACTTATAGACATTCAATTTATCAACAATTTATTATTTATTGAACAACTTCTTTTCATTGCCTACTAATGACGTGCATGCCCTATGTTTTACAACACTATGCCCGACGGTCGACATGTATAACTCGCATCGATCAAATAAGCAAAATTTATAATGGTTAAAATTTCTCAAACATGCTCCTCAGTCTATTCGTTCTTATATATTTACATACTTTATAAACAATATACTAATCTTTGAAATTCCAGATTAATTTTAAAAATACAGAATATTTTAAACCTAATCTATACTTGTAATTTACATAGAGTTAATTAAGAGGAGGAGATAAGAGCGTAGTCCTTCAAAATTCAAAAGTTATAAACCAACCATATCAGTTTATTTTTACTTTTTAAATAGGTATCACGTTTTTCTTTACCTAAAAAAATATTGAAATATTAAATATTAGGACCTATATGTTAACAATTGATATAATATTACAAAATTAAACATGTGATTTACACAAATTCTTAGTGAACATTTGGTGACTAAAATTATATGTGGCCTCAATGAATTGTGTTAAAAATATATTCTACGCCAATATTTATATAGTATTAACGGATTTTCAAGGTTAGGAAATTGTTATTATGAAAAATATGTTTTACAATTATAAAGTTATTCTTTTTCCTGTTATCATATTATGAAAATTATATTACCTATACATAATTCATCAATAACTAATATTAGCTAATTTGATTTATCCAAAATCGTAATCATATAATCCCACGATGGAAAAATAATTCCTCATTCATATCTAGTTATGCGATCCCACAATACTCATGTTTTAATGTTTATTTCATCTAACCAACTGTAACCTCTAAATTGTACAACACGTTATTACGTCCAACTTCCCACGTCATCGTAATTTTCTAGTAATACAAAATGTTTTTTAAAAATTCCAAGATCTATGTGCATTCTCTGCAAGATTTGAATATTTGAATATTTTTTACAAAATTTTAAAATAGTTATTATTTTTATAGGAAAATAATTAATAAACAATGTTAACTGTTAAGTAATACCATACTTAATATAGCCTTATAATATTTTATATTTTATGTTTTGCTACAATATTTAACATATTTTAAACTGTAAACTATTATTTTGAAAAATGTAATATAGAAAACAACAACTTGAAAAGTAAAAACTGTTTTTTATCCAATTTAAGTAACATTCATAAGAATATTATGTATTGTCACTTTAACGCTATCATAAGTCATAACCATATAAACTTATTTTTTTATAATGTTAAACAAGCGGTTAACCAAATGGACAGAATAAAACTAGTACAGGGCCAAGAAAAGTTGCATCTTTTTAATTTATTAACTCTGATGCTTAAATAAGATCATATAATTAATTTTGAAATCTCACTTGAAGTTATAATCACCGTCCAATGAATTTTCTCTAGAATACAGGTATATTGGTACAAAATCTGGCTTTAATTCATTAGCTACTTGCTGTTGGTAATTTTTAGCAGGTGAAGAATTCAATGTCTGTGGTTTTTGTTTTAATGGATCAGCTGCCACTGACAAACACGTCACGATCAAACTCATCAAGGTATATTTCTGAAAGTAAATTAATATGAGTGTTATACAATGTATATATAAATGTACAGTATACATTTAATACGACTATGAAATAACTATTATTATTTATAAGTTACACCCATATGACTTAGTTTTAAACGTTAATACATCGGATGTTAGATTATCTTGTTAAAAATGGTATGATTATGACAATGAACGTTAAAATTTAAAATTAATTATGATTTTAAAATAAATTCAGTAAAATGTATAATAAGTGTTGATTATAATCTGAACATAAATTATAATATTTATGCATATATACAAATAATAATTCAACACTACCTATATTGTATTTTACTTAACACTTCATCAATATCATTATATATCTAATAAAAATCAAGAATATTATAATATTAAACAGCGAAAAAATGTAATAAAAAACATTAATACTTTTTAACCATTATTTAAAACAAAATAATTATTAATAACTTTCGCATAAAAAGTAGTAAAATGTCCAAACAAAAATCAAAAACACATTTTACTTATAAACATATGATTATTAAGGTAAAAAATACTACTCACCAGAAGCTCCATCGTTTTTGTGTTGTATTTTAGAACCATTTTTGAGCTGCGAGAGAAAGATTATTGTTTTTACTTTCTTCCCGTCGAGCCTATTTATATGTGTGTAAACTCACGGCCAAGGTTAGGTTACAAGTTCATGTTACATCCGACTATCCGAGTACCTGGAATGGGTAGGGTAGAACCACTTCCTTCGATGAATATTCAGGCCTATCGCGACGCATTACTTTGGCCGAAAGAAGTTGGAAATTAATTCAGAAACGTGTGGGTATTATGCAATTCCTATGCGGCCGCATCCAAGCCAGAGGTTAACGACACTCAATTATTGTTGCCCACAAGACGGGGAAATCATATATCTTAATCCCGCGGCGATAATTATGAGAAAAAACTGGTAATCGCCGAGAATCCATGGCATGTGTTCCACGTCCGTTTTGAGTGTTTTATTTGATATTATTATAGGAAGATATATCGTGATCGATTTAAGCAGGTAGATATTGCAGTAAATTATATTAGTACAAGAAACGCATCAGTTTTTTAATTAAAATTTAAGATGTGTCTATAATGTTTTGTTATAACATTGAAATCAATTACTTTTACTTTGTGTTTCGTAAAATAGTGCACATGGTTAGGTCAATTTTCGATACCTATACCATCTGATAACAATAATATTATACTGTTCGACAATGTTAGAAATGCGACGTAATATTTAAAAAAAAAATCTATATATTTTACCTAATCTTATGTAATACTAAAACGTTTGTTTACAAAATTTAACGTTTAGGATTAATAGCCTCAAGCCTCGATCTACAATTATAGAAATCATATCGTAATATCCACTTATTAAAACATTTTATTTTTATTTTATATTACCACGAATACATACGTTGCGTTGAAACTCGCTCCTATCATAATCATCTTCGTTTATGTTCTTAGAAGAAGTACCGCACATTTAAAATAACGTGACGACCTGATTTGCTTAATATAGTGACGATGCAAAACGAATAGATTTATTACACATATATTTTATTATTATTACACTTGTTGCATTAAAATTGAAAACTTCTCAAAATGCTTTTAGTCACATACTGATATATTCTATTATTCAATTATAGCTTAAATTATTATTTTAAAATTTCACTTTCAAAAACAATTTTTTGTAAAATATTCTGATACTCTGAGGCTATTTGAAGGATAACGATTTTTCAACTATAAGTTTAGCTAAACATACCTACTTATTAATTATTGACGATGAATAATAACAACGATACTAATTTATTATCGAAACTTACTATGGTACCTATATACCTATACTATGCTCAAGCTCAACAACGTTTAGTTAGTAATCTACGTACAATGTCCATAAATCATTGTTACTACTGTAGTTTTTAAAATGTATACATGCAATGTTTATTGTTACATAATGTTGCTAAATAAACGTCATAGAATATAAATCACGAGATTCATAACACGTTAAAACGTGAATTAAAATACATATCTTTGCTGAATTATAAAAATAATCTCGTTTGACTTAAAAAATAAAACCGTAGAGAGGCGTATTTTGGGTAGGGCAGACACGTATAGGGTTTGGTAAGTTCCCACAAGAAACATAGCAGATAAACAGTTACACATATGTGTAAGTTCCTACAGGAAAAAACCCAGTACGTACACCTATACATTAATTCCTACATGTAGACAAAATTAAATATGCATTATTTGCGGTACTATACAAGCGTATAATAATATAAAAACAGATTGTTTTGTTGAGTCCAATGATCGTTGATTGTTAAAAATTGGATTTAAATTTTACACAAATTTTAACCTTGCCAACTACATGTAAGTAGACAATCCTAACTCCTAAGTCTGAATAAAGTGGAAAATAAATTTGCTTTAGTATCGAAATGTTGTAATTTTCGTATAAGAATATATTTTTAGACCTAAGAAATAGCATATTTTAAGTATTTTTTTATTCGTGTAAGAACTTACGTAGTGTGTATTTTTTTCATGTAGGAAAAACGTATGCATATCGGTGCGTTTTACTTGTTATACATCATGTAGGAACTTACATTGCCCAGACGAGACGTATACATATTTTCTTATCCTTAGTTTTCTAAAAAAAAGTTATAGTTATTGGGCAGTCAGGTCAAACATTTTTTGGACTAACTGTATTAAAATCGGTAGGCTCAAGTACCAATGAAGCTGAAAAAATATATAGATGATTACACAGTAATATACTCCCGAGTTAACATCGTCTGTCTTCTAGTATATCTAAATTGAAATACTTAGCAATTATTTTGTTTAGATAAAAAGAGAAATTCTATTTGATAATAAAATTTATTTATCTATTATATTATCAATCAATAAAATCAATAATACTAAATATTTTAACATAAAAAATTATTATTGAAATATATTAATATCTACTTATAAACTATATATAATGTTTGATTTAAACTGATCAATTTTCTAATAAAAATTGAACTAGAGTAAATACAAACTAAAATATAGACATAGGTACTTACCTATATAATTTAATTTTTTTTTTCGTTGCAATATAATAATTATGAAACATGGTTTCATGCCACAGTTGGAAATGGCTGAACCTCTTCAAATCCACTACATAATGTACTTATTATAGTACTATACATGTCTGACTATTGATACTGAGAAGTTTAAACAATAGGTGCATGACAAAAGACATGAGTAGGTAGGTAATACTTAAACCAGTGTCAATAACTGAACAAATATACTTTATACATTTATACCTATATATTGTATACGATAGAACTGTTTAAGTTTATAATATTATAGTTCGTAGTATAGTTATACTCTATAGGTTGAATCACAGTTACATACATAGTTATCCTGCAGTATTTATAATAAGTATATAATGGAAAATAAACTAAATCGTGTGAGTCATACAAAACTATTATCTATTTCAAGAATTGCTTTGTAATAAAAAGCACTATTATTCTAAAAATTCTGTATTACATCAATCTTGAAAATATGTTTAAAAAATCTATTTTACAGCAAATACCTATATTGATTTAATTTTAAATGTGTAAGTTTAATTCGCGAAGTCGAATCACTACAAATAATTTAATTTCATCGTAAATGCGTATTATACTAGATGTACATATAGTGTTAGGTAATAGATTAGGTAGGTGTTTAATTTCAAACAATAATAAATTCATAAGTATTTGTTTTTCTAATAGGCTACCGGCTAAATGCGTTTGTAATCAATTTAATTTTGTGTTAATACAAAATAATATGTATTTAATATTTAGCAATAATATTAACATTTTAAACGAAATTTGATTTTCGTTTTCCCGAAATCTCACCTTATGATAATAAGAAATATTATAAACAAACATTTGTATACGACAAAAGAATTAAGATTAAAAGATTAAACCTAGTTAGGATTCGTACCAGACCTAACGATTACCGTCGTAGATAATATTTTCTAAAGAAATTAGTTTCTATTCGAACGCGGGTTATATAACAATATTATGTATATTAAAAACACTAAATTACCCGTGCACAACAATTGTTTGCCCCTTTGACGTGTAAATTCGATAAACCCCCTAATTAGAACCACGCATATTCGACGTGTAATAATGGTACGATGATAATTTTAGGACGTTATGCACCTATATGATAGTGTATAATGTATATTTATAGGTAAAAATTTAAATCATCGTTGCCGTTATCCTTGAGATCTTCTTTAAAATAATAATAATAATCAAATCACATAATCGGATCGAGAAAAACTATAATATATAATATTCAAACGACGTCCGCGTCTTTTATTCGTGTATATACTTTCAAGTAGTGTTTAGACAGCCTACGCGCATTCATAACATTATTATTATATTATTATCGACAAACACTGACTGCACCGCCACCTGTCCTTACGACACAACTGTCGACGGGGAGAACAACTTGGGTTACACGGGTGCACGACTGTTTGAATGTTTACGCATTTTACCACGTCGAATATTATTAATTTAGACTTTGAATAAGTACGACTAATTAGTACGAACTAACCTTCTATTTTTTATTTTACGTAATACATGACGTACCTACCTATATACTACATAGAAACAGACTGCTGCACACTAATACCTCGTATTGTATAGTGTATCGCCTACGTGGTTATTACAGCATTCACTGTAATATACTGTCTATAGGCAGATACTCGAAGACTGTATGTCTGTGGTCAAAGTCTCAAAACGAGTTGAGACACATCCAAGTCGTCCGTTATACAGCAGCTGCAGCAATGCAATATTATTATGCATCCCGGCATCCGATGTACACTCAGAACATCGACCGCCGGGCTATTGAATTCTGCTGCACCAAGCATCCAGCACCCTCGCACGAGTTTCTCATAACAATATTGTGCAAACTGAAAATAAAAGATACAACACACTGTAGTTATTCTAAATAAGTAAATTTAGTCTTTCGCCGTATAGGTATGCATATTATAATATTCGTATTCGAATCGTCAGACACAAGAAATTCATTATTTTTTTGACAGTTATTATAAGTTATAAACGCATTTTGAGTGGCATTTTTAATTTATTTATTAAGAATTAAAAACATAATATCTGAATCATAATTATTAAAATCTCTATAATAGTATAACCAAGGGTAAGTATGATATAATATTTTATTACCTATATCGAATTTGTCGTTTCACATTTGAGACTGATGTCTATATAACTACCAGTTAAAATTAATATTAGATTTACTACCTACATAATTATATTTAAATCATCCTCGTGGTCGTGATGTTCTAAATACGAATTCTAATAAAGATACAAGGATACACTTTAAATTATAACATGAACGATGCGTAACACACCTATAAACTAATCATAAGAAGTTTCGAAATTATGAACAAAAATTATAACAATATACTCGTATATATATATAAAGGATGACTAACGAACTCGTAGTTAGAGTAATATATAAGTACAGAGCTTAAGTTAAAAGACAAAGTTATATAAATTATAATATTCATATTTTTATTTTTGTATAATTAATGCCAATTGGCTTTTAATAACAATGTGAGATATAATGTGTTATGGATATAACTAAATATATTAGAAAAAATGACAAGATAATTATAATAATAATAGTAACAATGGTATCCATACAAATTATAGTTTGTTATAAACTTAAGTATAAAATTGTGGGTTATTGTTTGCTATTGACATCATTTTTATTAATGGTGCATTTTTTGCAAAATTATTTCTGCAAACTCGTATGTAAAAAAAACCACGAGTCTGGTAATACCAGGGACATGGATGCGTTGAGTCGTTCTGACAAGTTGGATACCTACATCAATAATTCTATCAATTTATCCCCAAGTAAAGCGAAAACTAATATTAAAAGTTATAGTGATGATAATATTGTATAATGTGTAAGTAATGCATGTATCTACATATAGTAAAGTTATAAAACTGAACAATTTTATTACTTATCGCTTATAGAGTATATGTATCTCATAGTTATAAGTACTATAAGTACTATGTACTTCATCGTAACATAATAATGAATAATATAAAATAATTAACTTGGGATAAAAAAGAAATGAACTTTTTGAAGTTATTGTGCATTAGACGAATATTATATTATATTGATAAGCAATACACTCAAATTGTAAATGTTTAAAAATTAATACGTTGATTCATATTTAATTTATATTAACAGCCAAAAGATCTATATGACTTAAGAATAAAAAGTAAATGATAATAATAAACTGATATCAAACGTTACATCCTATCTTATTAATATATATATAGTTTATAGTCTGTTTATTAAAATATATGAGATAAAAATATTTAATAAAGCAACTAAGTTAAAATGCATAATATTATATTCATTTACGGCGATTGCTATATTTTTTCCAATACGCCATAAGACACAGCATTTCACAATCGTGGCCTATAATTTAAAATAACTGTGTTAATATAATATAATATAATATATTATCATGTGAAAATAAATGTTCACACAAACAAGTATATGTACCTAGTTTAATAATTATTCATATGAACCTACAAATAGTATATAATATACGAGTTTATTAAATTATGTAAACGCGTTAAACGTCAAACTTTTTAGACTGCTGCAATAAATAACTGTGACTTAATTTATCCTAAATTTAAATGCAAACCTATTTTACTTACCATCAATCGTAGTATAAATTATGAAATGGAATACGAAGAGAGCGACAGCTACAGGGATAGCTGGTGGTTTCATGTTATAATAAAAAAATACTATGATTCGCAATATTTGATGCGCATCAACGTAGCTGGTATATCAATATATCATAAACTATATTATTTTTGTATACATAAGATAAAATATGTAGTATATATAAGAATAGATTTACTTACACTATTACTCCTATTCCAGTGTTTTTTCGTGTAATGTATCTATTTTAATTACAGAAAAAATAAAATTGACTAGAAATTTTACTTTATTTATGTAAATTTCAATAAAAATTGTAACTATATTTTTACATTTTAAGCATACACAGTTTAGTAGATTTGAAATATTTTGTAATTCCAATATATTGTGATTAATCGCAAAGTAATTACATTGTTACAATTATGACATACATATTACATATAAACTTAAAGAGATATAAACCTATAACGTTAATAAAATTTAAGTTAAAAATGAATAAACATATTATGTTTAAGATTCTAATTCTAAGTCTTAGAAGTTGAAACTCTATACATAATATAAGTCCAATTGTCCTCACTAGCTGATAGAAAAGTCCAAGCAAACTTAGGTTTTCTAATTAAGTTATTCTCAAATAAAATAGATGCTCCGAATCTCCTTAGTTACATTAATTTCAAAGTCCCTTCTTTTTCATCATGTAATAACTATCCTTTCAATGTCTCTATATGTACCATAAGCTATATACTGCTAAATAGCCCCCTTACAAGGGTGATGTGGATTGCCAATATTGAACCATTTTTCTCTTCTTCATAACTTTACTTTTGGCTAGATACTATCTTGTATATTTTCTTATTTGTTATTTATGGTTCATAGTCCTATTAATAGAATTTTGCATTACAGTAACAAACATCTATCCAACTTTAATTTTTTTTTTTTTTATGATAATTTTAAGTTAAAAAAATGTTTCATTAATTCTATACTGTATGTTATCCCTAACTTATGTTATATATATCTTCTATATTCTTTGCTCTAGCGGGCGTAACTATCAATAAATAAATAAAACTTTATATTATATATTTAATATTAATACATAGATTCATAAAAAATAACAGTGACCTAAAAATTTCCAAAACGTTGAAAAATAATAATAGCACACATTTTTAACCATTTTTAGTCATATATATTTTTAAAAACAACTGTATTATATTATCAAAAGTATTAGGTTAGCTAATATAATATTTAAGTTAACATAATTATTATGTTATATTTAAGTTTATTAATATAATATAATTGTATAATTATATAAGTTATATTATTACAAATGATAATATAAACCTATATTATCGGTATTTTAATCCTATAATATCATTCCTATTCAACTTTTAAATACCTATGTTTAGTATTATATTCTATAGATCTAAATCTATTGAATATATTATGCCATTTAATCTATGTAAATCTACGTTGCCTTATTTAACTAATTTAAATACTGCTATCGTAAAGTTGAATAGTTGTGATACATTTTATTTAAACTCATCGCAATAATAAAATGTTAACTTAACGATAAAATTGTATAACAGTTGTATATCTATACTCAAATATGAACTCAAATCGGCATGTCATACACTCACACTTATGCATTATACATATCGCATATATTATGTAGCTATATAAAAAAAAGAGTAATATTAATAAACTCGTAACTACAAACATGTTTCACACGAGTACACAACACTAAATAACGATTAAACTTCGAAGAACTATAATATCTATCGTTTACGTTGGGTCATTGCTATACGATATCATCAGTGGCATTTTCACTATTCACCAGACTACCAGAGGATAATGTTTTATAGAATTTTAAGTGTTCAAATCTCTACTTTAAATTTACCATGGGTTAATAAAGTCGTATATATGCGTAGTAATATCACGATTGAATTATGCCGTGGGTGGGGGGAGTGGAGCATTGACAAACAATTTATCATAAATAATTGTGGGAGCTTAGCCTTGATATCTTTGAGGGGGCTTCGATTAATTTTGGAGTAAAGTAAAGTTTATTGTAATGATTATAATATTATACCAGATATATTATGTTATTCGATGTATATCTAGTAATACTTATTGAGTGATATTTTTTGTTTGAACACATTTTAATTAAATTATTATTTTGAATTAAAACTGCAGTAGATGTTATAATTTAACCAATCACAAAATGATATAAGATATTCTATATACAACTCCTCTTTTTTGTAATGCAGTAGTTGTTCAACCGCATTATCTTATAATCGGTACAGATAGATCAATGTACGATGCACGACAGCAATAAAAAATATACTAAGCACTACGCATAATATATAATTATATATACCTACTTAGTATCACACAAACAAAATCTGAGTGTATTTCAGTGCACATAACCCATAGGTATATTACATTATATTCCGGCGGACACGCTGGATGCTGGAAAAAACGATTTGGCCCATTTGAAGGTCAATTCGTGAAAATTACCCACCCAGCCCCATGATATATTACACATATAACGCACTTAAGATATTATTATGTTTTTTCAGTATTTTAAAATAACGTATATACAGTATATATTATAATTTATAATAAAATATACGTCATCGAATCGACCGTCGTGCGAACTGCTGTTAAAAATGTTTAATCATCGGATATGGCGTGCACGGTGCAGCCTGGTAGAAACACACGCGTGTACTCATTAACATATACGATATTATACACGATATATCATTAAAAAAAAAAAAAACAAAATAAGAAGAAGAATATTCGTTCTGGCAATATATATGTACCGGTCGGTTCAAAAACAAAAAACCGGCCTAGCCCGAATTTTATTATTTGTTAAAAAAAAAAAAAGATAACGCGACTATTATAGATATAGGCACATTACTTCAACGATAAACACCGAGGAAAAAAATGTATAGGCTTCTACAAAAAGCAAAAGTAAATCAATCCGGTTACGTTCGCCTACGCTGTACACGCGTTCTATATAATATATTTTTATATATGTATATGTTATACAATATGTCCGACCATGTACACCACAGCCGCCGTTAGGAGTGATTAATTTACATCCGCTCTTCCCGCGTGCACAAAACCAAATCAAGCCGAGCAGATCGTTTAAGTTTAGTAGCATGTTGTACAGCATTATAATACACGGCCGACGAGTAAATTCAAACCAAAAAAAAAATAAAAAATAAATAAACACACATTTTTACGTACAGGTAATATATATTATTATTGTGTTCGATCGGGTCCACTATTATAGGTTACCCATAAATATTGCAGGAGGACATGACGTCTTGTGTATGTACGCGCTGCAGCAATAATACCTACACGAGTACAAATACTCGGCAATTCAAAACTCAGAGCTATATTATAGTAGGTGGTTATGGTAACCGATATAAATTACTGCAACGCAGACCACCTTATATTATAGCCGATGGAAAATTCGAATCACCATAACAACGGTAACGTCGTGTACCATACCTATATAGATACATTGCAATACGATCGAAAAAACATATATTAACCGAGCTCGAATACAACGCTATGATACTGCATATACAATATTATACCTTGTATATATATACCTATATACCTACTGCAGTTTGCAGTAGTCAGTTAACGACAAAAGCATTATGGGACGCATAGAATTTACAAAACGTATTTATAGACACTCGCAATGTGCTGAGAACTTAAATGCATAGTTTTATTTTATTGAAATCAAGCTATGACTTATAAAACACCAAAGTTATGAAATTTCACCGAGTTTAGCATAATTATTATAGACATGTGGTAAGTAGGTACCTGCCTATATTTCAAAACGTATACTAATATCAACGCTGCAATAATAAAATTAACATAAGTACCTACTCGCACTTATTTAATATTAATTACAAATAAAAAGTCATATTTATTTTTCTATGTTTCTACATTCTGAATAAGCATAGGTACTAAAAATTGTTTAGTATAACATATAAAAATAGGTACATATACACTGTTTTACGTAACTTAATCGCAATTCGTCTACAGCTAGGTACTTCACGTGTCTGTAAAATCATAAACATTTTACACTTAAAATGCTTTTTCTATACGAATTGTTGTGGTTCATTTTACCTGGTGGTGTATATAACATAATATTCTACTTTTTGATTCGAGTAAAAATAAATTTTTAGATTGTTATTAATTTTCAAGCCATTTATGATTTTACACATCTATTATTTTGTAAGATTTATTTTTTGGTGAATTTATTGTTTTATTATATCATATTATACTAAAACAAATACGTTGACAATTTCTTTTGTTTCTTTAATATTTCATTTATATTCAAGATTTGTTTAATAATGATAAATATCGATATTTAATCGTATTTGTCCCAAAACAATAATGAAATTAAAAAAAAAAATTAGCAAAGTTCAAATTTTTAAAATTAAACGTTATTACTTTATAACCTTTAAGATTCAGTATTATAATTTTAATATAAGCATATAATTTTACATACACTTATAAATATATAATTATATAACTATTTTTTATATAAAATAAGATACAAAGATTTAAGATTTTAATTCAAGCTTCAAATAAAAATAAAATAGTTTAAAACTGATTTACAAAATCATTTTCCTGATATATATTATAGTTTCGTACGTTTACAATTTAAAGATGTAACTATAAATAAATAATAAATAATTAAATATATAACTTACCTTTCCATATATTATAATTTTGTGTGAAATTTTTTTCAAAATATTATATAAGTCATAAATACTTAACTAAATTAATATTTTTAATGTTTTGGCATGAAATACTTTCGTGATTCCAATTTTGCACCGTGAATTACCTTGGTATCATACAAAACATAAAAGTACAGACTACATACAGGATAATAATTTATTATGTCTATTCAATCAATTCAGAGATTTCGAAATTAATGATTATACATAATTGCAATATGAATTTATAAGCCATGTATACCATCATATAGACTACAGAGTATAGAATATGGATTTGCAATATTTAAAACACTTTTGGTATGTCTATAATGTTTTATATACACAAATTAAATTTTTTCTACATTCCCATCAAACAAATAAGCTACAAAAAAATTTAAACAAATAATAATGAAGTAACAACAATTATAACTTTTACAGTAAATATAGATATAATATATAAAATAAAAGTTACAAAATATATCTTGATAAAATGTTGATCAATAATTACTAGTAAAGTAGTAAGTATACTTAATTCATAAGACTAATTAATTTTCTATACCTAGTTCAATTAATAATAGTAATAATTTGTGTATCAGTAGATATTTAATGTGAAAAATTATCTATAAATTGTCAAGTATTCGTTAGATTTTATCTAATTTTTAACTACTCCCCTCCCCCTCCCAAAAAAAAATCCATGTCTAAGTACGCCACTGAATACAACACTATAATAGTATAGTATTTAACAATATACCTAGAATATATATATATATAAAACGATATGTATAAAATGTTTTGGTTGAATCTAAAATATATGCCACTGAAGAGGGGCTTGCTGATAACGCTTTGAAAACACTTATATGTCTGCAAAAATATGATCTTGAATGATCATCTAGTCAAAACTTTAAACTCTAAACTATTTTACTAGTATATATATTTTTTTTAATGTAGTTTATAAGTAGAAAAAATTGAAAATACTGTATCAGTGTAAATATAATAGTAAACAAAAAATAATTCAAAGCTTAATATGATTCTAAAGTAATTTAGGAAGTATACAAATCCTTCGATCAAAAATTCGTAGACTAACTTTGACCTACTTATTTTAATTCTATGCATATACTAATATTAAATAGAACATAGTCTTCAAGTGTACAAATGCTATATTTTCGATCCTTAATTTGTTATATATGTCTCTATAGTCTAGACTAATTATTTGTAAGTTTGTTTTACTATTTTTTTGGTATTTGTTGAAATAAAGAAAAATCTATTTAGCTTACTAATTATGTTTATATTTATGAAAATGTAAAGATTTGTATCTTCAATACAAATCTAACTTTAAGAAGAAAGATAATTTAGTATATTATGTATTTATTTAATTATTTTGTACATTTTTTTTCAAATAAATAAAAAAAAACATGAAGTAACAATAGAACAAATCAATAGTAAGGTACAGTTATTTCAAAATAAAAACTATAGTAAACAGTATTAAAAAAATGCTTGACTCACAACAATAATATTATACGTAGTAGGATCAAAAAGTTCCCGGAATTTCATTTTATTTTTTTATGTATACAATTTAAATATAAATTTACTTAATCTCCTTCAAAGTATCGTCCTTCAGCACAGACACACTTACTCCAACGACTTTGTAACTGCTAGAAACATCTTTGGTATCCCTCTATTGGAATGGCCCTGAGATTTGTTGTTGCGTTAACTTTAATGTCTTCAATCGTCGCAAAACGTTCACCTTTGAGTCCAAGTTTTAGATTTGGAAACAGCCAGAAGTCACATGGAGCAATGTCTGGCGAATACGGGGGTTGTAGAATTGTAGAAATTTTTTTATCCGTTAAAAATTGCCGAACTGCAAAAGATGAGTGGCACGGTGCATTGTCATGATGCAAAAACCAACCATTTTCCCATTTTCTTTGCCTTTTTCGCCGAATTGAATCTCTTAAACGCTTTAAAACTTCAATATAAAAACTTGAGTTGACTGTTTGTCCATTAGGTACAAATTCCCAGTGAACTAACTCTTCATTGTCGAAGAACACAATCAACATGACCTTCAATTGTGATTTGACAACACGTGATTTTTTTGGCCTCGGTGACGATATTGTGTGCCATTCTGATGACTGCAATTTTGTCTCTGGGTCATAAGCGAAACCCAAGTTTCATCGCCTGTAACGATTTTTGATAAAAAATCTTTTTCATTTACGGAACGTTCGAAAAGTTCAGCGGCAATCAATTTTCTGTTTTCCATTTGGTCTTCGGTCAAAATGCGTGGAACAAATTTCGCACAAACGCGCCGCATTCCTAAATCATCTTTCAAAATGTTTTGAACTGAACCATACGATATTCC